>NTHP01000164.1:758193-838653 GCA_003416845.1 Oplegnathus fasciatus
TTTTTTAAAGCCGAAGCATTGCTGTTCTCTCATCCTTCAAGACAGTGATCCATTCAGCAGCATTCAGATATAATGCAAAGAATTTTTTTGTATTCTGTCTACATCTTCGATTTTCTCAGAAAAGACAAACCAGATCTCCCACTGTTGGCCTGGACAGGGTGTGCAGATACATGTTTCTTTCTAAAAAGATTTTTTTTCCTTTGTTATCATCAACATTTCAGCTGTAGTACTTTAACAATGAAAACCACTTCAGAGATAGCAGAAAAGACGACTGCAGCAAATTAAAAGATGTAAGTAAAGTGCACTTCACGGGGGCTCTGTATTTAGAGCCATGAAACCACAATGCAAACCTAGAGACCAGAAATGCAATAACAGTATTATTTTTCACAAGGTTTTTGTTATCTTACTGCTGTCCCTTGGTTGCCTTCAGCTTGAATTTGTATTTTTCTTGGCATTTAGTAGCTCACAGGAGGTCCGGCCCAGTGAAATATGACTGAATCAGACAATCATATACTTAAAATACTGGATTTTTTTTTATCTTTTCAGAGCAGTAATCTTGTCAAAGGAAGGACACAAACGTGTATTTTACTTCAATGTGTTTAAATATGTTGAGAATCAAAAATCTCACGATAATAAATCTGGGAGGTTTTGTCAATCATCTGCCAGTTGGTTAAGGGCTTATATAACAGCTTGACAATGCCCCTAACCAAGGCAAGCTAAATCTTTTCTTCTGTCAAGTACGCAACTGTAATTCAGCCTCACAAAAGGTCAGAAATACAGCTGTGTAGGTTGCGATGAGCACTGTTAGTCACCATGGTTGATGAGAGAGACAAGAGGGCAACCTGCAGAAATGCAACTTCATCAACACAAAATTCAAGAAAAAGGAAAGCAGGAAAGTGTGCTGAAAAGAAAAGTGACTGTCTCCAAGCCAAGAGTAGAGTGAACATCACCGCCCAGAGATGAAAAGCATTCAGAGTTAAAAGGGGATGATGAGGAGTGACTGTGTCAAAGCCAAAACTATAGCGAATATTTCAACTGCTCTCCAAAGATGAAAAAAACTCCAAGACAAGACATGATGAGGAGTGATGCTACACATCTATTTTCCTTCCGAATGGTATCCTCCACACAGTGCACAGTGCCGCAGCCAAGTCATAACCAAAAGTACAGATATTCTTAATACAAACAAGGCATAGATGGGCCTCTGTTTTACATGTTTTTGTTTTGTTTTTTGTTTCAAGTTGTTTGCTGGTGTCCCCAATTCACAAATTTGACTGGAACTCCAAATTAAAACTTGTGTGTGTATGTGTATTTGTGTGAGTTTTCAGAGTTTCTCTTCATTTACATTGGCCAGTATAAGTGGCCCAATTGTTTTGCTCACATGTGGAACAGACTGGATATATATTATGAACATGAGAATGGGGAAAAAACACATGGAATCAGATATTTTAAGATCCCTCTTGGGTGAATTTTTAAATACATTCCATAATTACTGATGCAATCATCATATCATCTGCACACACGAGATATTTTTAGCTAAAGATCTTTTTATCAGAATTGTATGGACGTTCAAGTTAATTTTCTGGCAGCCGCAGACAACAGCAAATCCTGCAACATGAAATCCATTTATTCAATAATGTTGACGTTTGAAATAGTAAAATATTATAAAGCGATTAACTGGAAGTGTCTACATATTTATTGATCTTTTTTTATTCTACTTTTTGTGAGGGACGATGTATGATATTACATAAATGATGCTCTTTGATGTACTGTACCAGTTAGCTGAGAGCTAACTTAGCAGATGTTTGCTTCCACTGCAGATGGAGATTTCATTGTGCATTTAGGTTAAGTCAGTGTCTGTTCGTCAAGTCTATGTGATATTCATGTACACAGTATAATGCAGGGTGTTCAAAGGGTACCCGCAATATGACTCACAATTTGGGGGCTATTTTTAGCTATCTATTGGCAAGAAATCGAAAAAGTGTCTTTCCAAAAATGTTGAGCGATTTCTTTAATGACACCTACATCCAGGGATCTGCGATATTGACATTTAGGATAATTGATCACAGTGGTCGAGTAGGCAGCAGAAAGTTAACTGAATCAATAACTTTACGGCCACGCAGCCCATGACCGGGGACAACACTGTTTTCCAAAAGCTCTTTAGATTTATCCACTCTGGAGATTTTAAAAATCTCAGTTTAGTGAAATAAATGCAAGCTTACTGTGGACAGAGGGCCAAGATTGAGAAAAAAATATGTGTTTTCAAATATAGTTGGCTTTGTGTGAACTATCTTACTGGTTGGTCAGAGCGCCCACGTTGAGGGGGGTAAAAAGGCATAAAATACAGCATATCTAAAGCTTAATAATGAACAGTAAGTGACAACAAGACTCCAGTAAGTCACTGTGCCCACATAATCCTGTAAAAACCCAACGTTTTTCGTTTTTACACTTCAGTCTTTGCACGAATTCAAAAAACAAGATATATTCTAAGGAAAGGAAACTGGTTGATGTCTGTAGCCTTTCTTTACAGACAGATATGAGAGTGGTATCAACCTTCTCATCAAATTGTTGGCTGTGAATGTGGCACAGTTTAGTTGTTTGTCGACCGAAATAAGACGACGAAGAGGAGATTTAAGCTTTTTCTTATTTTTCAGACATTTTAGTGTGGACGAAGACCTTTACAAAAACAACCTGAAAATGCTAGTGTGGATTTAAGCCATTTTCACACATAAACAGCATGTCAACATTAGCCATCTTAGTGTGGAGGTACTTGGAGGTGCCTGTGCAGTGACAAAGACTTGATCTCCCCCTGGCTTTCACATCGACAGCCAGTTGTGTTCAGTTTGGTGCCCAGCCAAGCTGGAAGAAAGTGGGCATCAAGACCTGTGGTGTAAACAGAGCCAGAGAACCTTAGCAGCAGGCAGAACAGAACTAAATGCTGTAGTCTGGTTTAGTCACCATAGTAACCATATTAACCGAGCTACTTTCTCTTCCCCTCCCTCCCTCCTTCTCTTTCTCTTTCAAACAGACACACAAGCCCATCATCCAGTTTTGCTTCACAGGGGTTCAAGGCTAGCAAGATTTCCCAAAGCCTTCTAACATAGCTGGCTGCTCTTCTCACAACCCGAGCCACCGGAGAATAACAACCGTGGATGCAAGAGCGGGAAGACACGAGAAGACTGAGAGACATGGCGAAATGAAAAGACAGAAAAGAAGGATGGGGGTGGCAGTGGAAATGGAGATGTTGGGGGAAAGATGGAAACAGTAGACAGAGATACAGGGCTGGAGGAGACAGGGAGACACGAAGGAAGTAAAAGCTAGAGTGCAGGAGAAAAAATTAGAGGTGAAAGTGGGGGAGGATTTAGTGAGTGAATGACACAGCAGTGTATCTTCTGCAAGTGACAGCAGGTGTGGGGAGCAGGTGTTAAATATTAAAGCGACTCAGCCAAGAACCTGGGCAAATGGCCCCTACTGATATGGGACATCCCAGGCTGGGACACACACAGTCACACGCACACACGTGCACACGCACACACGCACGCACGCAAATATGCAGACACCACAGAAGGGCAGCATCCCACCACAGTGGTAGAGCAAAGCAGAAAGAACATGCATGTTTAATTCACAACCTTCCATTTCAGCATGTTCGTGTTCTTATGCTACGCACTGTGACCCCCAACCCCCACCCTCTATCCCCCACACACCGAGAAGTAGGAAGTCAAAAGAAGAGATGAACAAGGTTGGCAGAGAATGAGTGAGCACATATGGGGGTGAAGTAAAGCCAACAACATTTCTTATTTCCCAAAGCGGTCCCTCTGTAATGGAAGTACAACATTCCAAACTAATCCTGTTCCTCTCCTGGGCTTACCCATGCCCTTTCTCCCCATCAATTCCATGTTCCCTAAACGTGTCTCCCTTCTCACAGCACACCATCCAACTTCCCGTAGATTATGCCTGACTGTACCACACTGACATGCATTATCGGGGATGATGAGGAGGCAGAGACCGGGAAAGAGTGAAAGATGGAGAGAGAGAGAGAGAAACAAGGAGAGAGGTTGGACCTCTTGTGACATTGATCCATTTGTTTTCATTTAGGGAAAAAAATGGTTTTGGCATACAAAAATGGATGATTCTTTGATTTGTTAGGGCTGATCCAATTGGGGTGGAACTTATTTCAAACATTGCCGATTCTGTCAGAGGTACAGGGAGAAGTACAGTGTGGGCAAAAACAAACACTGGAATGCAAAAACAATATTAGAGTCAGCAAGGTTTCCAGGGTTTGTCCCTGGCCAGTAGATCAATGTTTCATTTAATAAATAAATAAGCCCACTTATGCCTGCAGGTCTTTATTTACACGCTTATTATTCATTTTATTCATTCAATGGTTTATTGAATGAGGACTTTGCACACCGAGCCCGAAAGAAGGTTGTTTTTCTCCCAAGGCTGTTCATGCTAGACATCTGTGAAAGCTGTTTATATGGGGGTCTGGGGTCTACTCCATCTGAATTGCAGTTTGGTCTACAGCAGGCAATGGCTGAGTGGGACTAAACCATCTAAAGTGGTGATGGGGAGGGTTTGTATTGGGTGGGAACTGCTCAAAACCCCCGAGTTCGAATTACAAATATATAGATATTACACTTTATTTCAGCATTACAAAAACACTGACATTGGTGGTTTCAGTAAGGTAGAGAAATGACTGGACAGTTAAGAAGCGGACCCCAGAGCAAAATCTCCACTAGGGCAACAAAAAGGCCCTGTTAATTGGAGCCAAACCACAAACAACTAAACAACAAAACCCTGTTTGACCCCACTTGGAATTAACACATTTATCCCCAACGAAAAAGCAGCTAAAAAGATTCTAGTTTCTGGGAAAAACACTCATGTTGTAACTGGGCTCCGAAGCGACACTGTGTGTAAAATCTTGACAAATAAAAACTGTCCTTTTTAAAACCCGAGGTGTCGTTGCAGTAAGTTACTGGTCTCCCCAATCTTGTTTATCATAGTTTTCAGGGATGCCTGCAATGCCTGCTCCTAGTTTATGTGATAGAGCGTGATGGCGATGTGGCCAGCCACTGATAAAAATGACAACTGGAGAAAGCCTTTACTTGATATGTGACATAATCATGACAGTTAAGTTTGCATTTTGGCAGCTTAACACTGCTTTAACACCAAGTATTTCACACTTGCACTGCCCACCTCCACGTATATCCATTATTTTAGAGCACTTGCCTGCCTGCTGAAGTTTTTTTCTGTATTTTCTTGGCACAATCTTCTTCCTTCTGTTTTTCGCTCTCCCTCTAAATCATGATGTGTAGACTACTACTGGACTGAGCCAGAATAACCAAGGTAACGGGGGGATGAGCAGCTCATTTTTCAATCCTATACTATAGACTTGATTGCGACATTAACAGAACACATGTGTGTGTATGTGGAGACAGAGAGCACAAGGCTCTGCCCGCTCAGGCTGCAGAAAGCGCAATATTGTTTGTTAGCCCACAGTAATCAGGCTGAATTGTTACCAGCCCACTGGGATTTCTTTCAATCCTCCAGATTACAACTACACCAATGACAGCAGGTATGAAAGCAGCAGACACACAGCCAAGAAGTATTACATGTAGCCAGATTTTTTTCATAGCAAAATATGTTTGGTTGGGATTGGTCTTTTTTTATTCTTATTGTTCTTTAACTATTCACACCGTTACATGTGTATCGTCTTCTGAAATCAGTGCGAGGAGCTAATATAGCTGAGGACAGTGCTAGAGCAGGGTCAGTGTGATGAGATCACCCTCACAGTGTCAAGCGCAAAACATGTGTCAACCTCACTGAGGGTCCTCATCACCTCCATAATGGTCCTGTTTGGCTCTGTCACCAGGCAAGATAGGAACATGCTGCAGCACACCATCGTGACTGGTGCAGAAATGATTTATCAATTAGTCAGTTAGTCAATCAACAGAAAAAATGATTGCCACAATGCTGATAATGAATTAATCCTTTCAGTCATTTATGAAGCAAAAATGTCAAACCTTTGCTGGTTGCAGCTTCTCAAATGTGACATTTTGCTGGTTTCATCTGTTTTATATCATTATAAATTCTGTATATTTGGGTTTTGGAGTGTTGGTCGGACAAAACAAGCATTTTGAAGATGTTCCCTTTGCATCTGAGAAAACTGTGATGGGGAGTTTTTTCCATCTTTTTATTGACATTTTATTGAGATATTGAGATTTTTATTGAGAAGTAATAACAATATCCATTTAGTCAGAAAAACATATAAAACCCTTTAACAAAACAAACACACAAACACAGCAGATATGACACTGCAACACACTCTGACATACCCCAAAAAATAAAAACAAATGCCACAGGTTTGACAGGAGGTCCAGCCCAGAGGAATCCACTTTTTTGCACTGTCCACCTTAGCTGCTAATAGACAGTGATAACTCCAATTCATTTAATAGATTGAGGAGAGTTTAAGCTTGCCTGGCCTCTCAATAACAGTGTATAATGCAGCCTGTGTAGCATTTTAAATTGTGTCTCAGTGTTACAGCTAAGAAAAATAAATGTGTTTCCTGCAGTTGATTCCCACATATCATCTTCTATGAGCAGGTTTCACAATATGGTAGCATTTTATAGACTAAACAATTAATTGATCCATCCAAAAATAATCAACGGATAATGAAAACAATCCTTAGTTGCAGCCCTAATCATGACTGCATATAGACTCATTTTCCCCACATATTTGAACTATGTCCTTCTGGCAGGTGCAGATAAATGGGAACTACAACGACTACACACATCAGAAAATCCAAACCACCAACAATGCTTTTTCAATGATTTGCTGACTCACAGAGCTTCCTTACCTGCCTGCCAGTGGGCTGCTTTTGCCCTTAATTTTATACCAGGCAGGAAGACTTTTGTATTTACAGGACGGGCCTGCAGGAACACTTGTCGGGGGGCTGGTTAGTTACAGGCTACACACTCACGCTCACACCTGGGAGCTGCCGAGAATGACCGCACTCTTGTACTTTTGGCCACTGAGCAGTTCAATTAGAGCAGTCGGGGGTTAAGTACCTCGTTTAATGGCACATCAACAGCAGCGATTGAAGGCGGGAAAAACACAATTTATTTATTTTCCCTATCATTATATACTCAGTGGGGGGTTCAAGCCAGTGACCTTCATGTTGCAACCCCACTCCCCAAACCTTCGAGCCAACTCACACTGTATCTCCTACCTTCCACTGTCTCTTTTCTTGTTTTCTCTCTCTCTCTCTCTCTCTCTCTCTCTCTCTCTCTCTCTCTCTCTCACACACACACACACAAACACGCACACACACACACACACACACACACACTGCATCCCCCATCAACTAGTACTTCAAAAGGTTGCTGTATAGCTGCAGTTATTGGTTCCTGTGTTTTGGCTGCTGTGCCCTGAGAGATTTAAAAGCTAAAGAACCAGTTGTGTTTTTATCAAAGCTTCTTCAGTCTGTCTGTCAGTCAGCGAGGTCTACAGAGTCAGTACCGGAGAGAGAATTCAGCTAAGAAAGAGTTGTACATCCCTAACTTTGCACTGAGCATCACACCAAAATAAAACAGAAATCCAATCTTAAAGGATATTTTCTCTTTTTTCTTTTTTAAAGACTAGAAATCAATTTTTCTGGCATCCCACTGAGCACTAGACGTAATACAGCTACATACAGCCCAGGATTTTTATTTTTTTTGGCTTTGCACAGCCCAGTTTTAGACCAAGAAGAAAACACATTATTACATATTTAAACAATGCTTGATCATCTGTTAAAATAAAAATATGTACCAGAGAATGCTGCATGTATGCAAAGACTTCTACTGACCTTACGAATACTGTACTTTTAAATGTGCACTATGTAACCTTTTAAAAGGCTAATTAGCATAAAGTTGCTTAGGGTGATACCAGCCATCAATCCAGTGTGTTTCCACTCTAAATTTATATAAAAATAATCTGACGGAGCAGCCCTGATAGCACAAACAAGCTTCACATACCTCCTAGTGTGTCATTTTCTAATCCACAACATGCTGACTACAACGTCCTCGGACAGTTTTGTCCTTATATTCTTAACTTAAAATATCCATTAGACATCCATTTCAAAGAGCTTAAAGTAATTCACAGGAAGCAAAATGTAACATTTATCAAAAGCTGTGGTTTTACATGATTCCATATTCCCACCACACACGCAATATCTCTAAAATGGGTACTTTACAATTTTTTTTTCTTGTGGTTTATGGAGTCCTTTTTCATGCTGTAGCCTAGTGGATTATGTTGAATTGTAAGCTGTATTTCAGGTGGAGTAAATACCAAGGCTGTCAATGAAACAAGTGTCTGACCTAATTGCTAACGTGCCAGGACATCTGAAAAAAGTGTGGGTTGTAAAGCATTATCCTACAACATTTAAAAGGGGGCTGAGAGGAGGGATTACAACTCCCTAATCTCCCAAACACAAACATTTTGTATCCAAAAAAGCAGGAGTATGTTTTGTGTGTGTGCCTGAACCGGTCTGTGCTTGTGTGTGTCACGGTCACTCACCTTGTCAGCCATAATCATAGAGGAGCCTCCGTGGACTCCCAGGACTGGAAGCTGTGTCTGAACGGAGAGGAAGTCAAGGATCTGGGCAATGGCCTCCTGATCTGTGCCATCGGCAAACACAATGCCATGGAGACGAGTGCGTGACACGAGCTCACACACCTTGGGACACAGGGAAACAAACTCAGGTGTCAAACAAGACTCCGTGAGTGTGATAGATAGCATGTTTGTAATATCGGTGAATGTGCACAGCATTTCTCACCTGTGTAATCACAGACTTTGGGTCTGTCTGGTTGATCCTCAGTATCACCACGGAGACGTCAAGGGCATCATCAGGGCGCTGAGGTGGACGGAGCTCCTGATCGGAAACATGGCGCGTCTGGCCCATGATCACACCCACACTGAGCCCTGGAGGCTTCTGGGACGCCACAGGCACCATCATCTGGGAGAGTAGGAGCAACATCCAGCCCACTACACCCATCATACCCTATAAACACACACACAAGCACCAACAATGAACCCAAAGAACCGTCTTGTGAAGAAACTGTGACAGTTTGCCTCACAAAACCGGACAATTTCAATCCTGAATTAATGTCACAAAGCTCATACAATACTAAGGCTGTAACAATATGTCTTTACCTTGACAGTTTTCTGCCTGCTATCGGCAGCCTGTCACAGGTGCAGGTGAGACATTTGGTCCCTGACTCCTTCAGTCCACATGTCAAAGTGTCCTTGAGCGAGACACTGAACCCCAAATTAATCCCGATGGTCAGACCAGCACCTTGCATAGTAGCAGTGTGTGTGTGTGTGAATATGTGAATGAGAGGCAAATTTGAATGTAATTCACCTTTTACTATGTTGCCAGATGGTCATACGTTTGCAAACTGTCAAGGTAAAATAAATACTATTATATCCTTATTTTATGAAGTGCTTAAATCTTATCAAAAATATGAATCCTGGACAACGGCCTTCAAGGTTTCTATAAAGTAACTGTCTTTTCTCAGGACTGTTTAATCCCACAATGTGTGTTTACACAGAAGCCATAGGGAGGGTTGACAAATATTGTGTATCACGTACTGAATATTATCAGTAGGATAGTAAGAGAGCATTGTATTAACTTATAAGTTAAGTAACAAAATGAAACTTCATTTGTTGCAAAAACTGAAACTCCTTATCATTTTCATTTATCTAAAATACTACTACTACTGTTTTATATTTTTGTGTATATGATAACATGTTCATATATATTCCTTGTGTCCTACAAGACCAGCAAGAACTGCAACTTCTTGCCGTTTGTTTGCATCGTGGACAGAGTATATTTCGAACCATCAAGATAAGAGGAGTCTTGTGTATTCTGAACATGTCTTTAAAAACGCAGTAAGTGCTGTAAAACGACCCGCTGGGTTTCTCAAAGATTGGCTTGCATTTATCTTTGATAAAAACAGTGGGACTCAGATATGTGACTCGAATCTAATTATTAGTGCAAGTCTCAAGTGCAAAACCAAAGATTACATGAGAGGCACAAACTGGTGCTGGGAGTTTACTGTCCTCTCTCTGTCCTTCACTACTAAAAATCACTTCATTCAGTTTCAAAGTGATGGACCATTAGGAGACCAGGGTTAAAACTAACTTTATTTTTGCTAATCGGGCATCATGAGACGCCCTTAATCTCTCTTCCACTGTCTGCCTTTATTTGAACATAATCTACGCCTGTAGGCAATGTTCAAAGTAAAGTGCCAGCTATTAATGGATAAAGTAACCCTGAAATAAATGTAATCTGATTTTACCCCAGTCATGGGGGTATGAGGGGAAACATTCCAAATCGCTAAAGGCACACAAGTGTCTGCATCAATCAATAACATTGACTGAGATGAAAAATAACATATATTTCAACTCTATATCCTAACCAAGTTCCAGTCTAATACAGAGGACTTTAAGCTCCTGTTCCCAGTTCAGCTTCGTCTGTGTTACCTTTTCCTGTAATGTGAGCAGATCTAAGAGAAGCAGATGAGTAGAGGAAATGCAGTGTGAAATGCCTTGGGCTGAATGAGGGCTAATGAAACCATGATGCAAATGCTACGTTGCATCTCAGCCAATTTCTTACACCACCACAGTCCAGCAGAGCTGAAAAACACCCCAGGAGGAAACATCACGTCCACAAAATTAACCTACTGTCTCTATATCTCTTCATCCTCCCCTCTCCTCGGTTTCTAACTTTGCATCCCTGTCTGCTAATCATCTTTATCTATTCATTTTCTCTTAATGTAATTCTTTTTTTTTACTCTCTTTCTCTAATTCTGCCAATCTGTCTTTCCGGCTGGGTTAGTGTGTGTATCTGATCCATGTCATCTCACACCCGGTCTAATCAGGCCAGTTAGTCAAGTCAGTACTTTCCCAGCTTGCTCTCTCTGCCCTGGTGCCCACAGACTAGCCTGCAGCTCCAGCAGCACTTAGCATACGCCGCTAAATCACACACCGCTACACTCCTGTCCCAGAGAATTAGTGTCAGCTCTAACCAATGGGACAAGATTACACTAACTTTCCCTGGAGTTAGCATTAGAGCTAACATAACTAGGAGCCGAAGTGTGCTGTGCCACAGCTTCCAAAATGGTCAAAGTAGCTGGAAAACTTTGGGTCACTGAGTGTTCCCGCTGTCTTATAGGATTTGCATTTGTGCTTAAAATCATATCCGCTGACTCCTGTGATTAGCTTCCAAAAGAGATGCCATGAGGGGTAACTGTTTCCCACTGTGTTAGCATTTATGCTAATATTTCCACGAAACTGAAAAATGCAAGATTTTAATAATGTAACAATACTCAGCAGCATAATTCTCTAGTATCCTGCCAACCCTAAAAGGGTGTTCACTCTTAAAAAATGTCTTTTAAAGGTATGAGAGTATTCAATGGTTGATTTACTGCAATAAAATAGATTTAAGGGAGCTTTTGTTTGTGCTCATCTAAACATGTTTCCTAAATTGTACAAATTTGCCCTTAAGCAGCAAATTAGTCTTGTCCAAAAATATTTTTATTTTCTCTGCTAAAGTCAAATCTAGATTTATGAAAATTATGTCTCTGTCAAAGCTCAAAACAACACACCCGGTGCTCAAATGGGAGCTGGCATTCAGAGGCCCTCAAGCTGCTTCAGTGACAATGAATCAGAGGACGTCTTTGTGCACAGTGTAACACAACCCAGAGTGATCTTCCTCGGATATAAGCACATTTTTTGGTTCAACAATGTTAGCCCTAACTCCTATTAAATAAAGCTCATGTGGGTGTAATTGCTTAAATCTATCAGTCCATAATTTCATTCTTTCATTCATCGCCAATGAAGCAGCCCTACATAGTGTCTCTAGATGACAAAACAAATTAGGCTCACGGTTATGTGAGCCCTGTTTCCCCAAAATATCTTAAAGTGATACTCCACCCAAAATCTGTCTTTTTAATAACAAACACTCAATCTTTGCAGGCTTGAAATTTGGCTGTAAAAGTGTAGTTCTTCATTGAGGGACAACACTTGGTGTGAACAAAATGAATTCAGTCAGATTCAGTGGATTTCAATGGTGACCAGTTTTCACTGTGGACAAAAAAGTGTTAAAACGTCCACTCAGACTTCTCAAACTTCTGCAGCACAACCTACTTTTCACTGTCTGTTTGTATGATAATCATTCTTTTAATCATTTTCCTGCCAAGATGTGGCTAAATTCTCAAATCTATTTGGGTGGAGTATCACAAGGCTACAATTGTACCATCCATCAAACAAAGCCTCTTGTGTTTGTGAGGTGACCAATCTGATACTGCTGTGTCTAGCACTCTTCATATTAAATTTTATCTAATTTATCTAATCTAATTGCGTTTTTCTCACTAATGATCTCTGTATAAAATTGGCGGGTGCTCAGTGCAATGTGAGAGCTGAACATTGAATAATACAATTAGATCTTTGAATGCTGGGGGAATATTGAAAAAAACAAAACAAAAAAACAAATAGGTTGGTCAGCAATATATGCGACTGAAGTGGTGAGGTTCCAGAGAGGGATCGGCTGAAGTGAAAATGTATTTTAATACAAACTATTAAATAACTATCAGTAAAACCAGTCGGTCAGGTCAAGTGCAGTTTTGGATGCCAATCTCTTGCGTTCCTCTTCATCATCCTATGATCATGTTGTGGTGTCTTTGCCTCAACAATGATGTTATTGTTGTACCTGAGAAATGTAATGTTGAACCTGAAAAAGTCATCACTCCTAAATCTAGTTATTTTATAATTAACATTTGCTTCTGCAAGTTTCTTGAGCAAGAGTAAAAGCACTTCACATTAACATCAAACCTAAACATATGCCTATTGCATTATATTGCATTATATGAGATAACAGTTGGCTGTAAGCCCTCTATAGTCTATAGTTGAATAATGTTGTACGTCATATCATAATTTCTTTTGTGTGCTATGGCACAGCTACTGAGGTAGCGTACGATAGCAGCTGCCACCCTACAATAATGTCTTGTCACCCCATTTTCTACCACAGTTTCTACTCTTAGTTTCAATTTGGTTTGTTAATCCCCATAATACCCAGTTCCAAACTCTGAGTGTCAGGGCCAGATTTATGTACATATTTGCGCTCGCAATCTGCATGAAATTAGCGTCTGATTTACTAAAGCAGTAGCTAATTATCAGTAACTGGGACTGTCTTTTAGGTGCATTCTGCATATAAACGAGATCTCCAAAGATGCAGTTCAGTGGTGAAATCGGGATACGATGGGATAATAAATCATGAAAGAAATCAGGCCCAGAAAAATAAATCAAATGTAGAGATGCTGAAATTATAATTCCCATTAAATGAAACTTTAACTTTCCAAACCTTTTACTAACAGCTCTCCATCCCATCTATGTTTATTGTAAAACATGGTGTATTGTGTGTTTCTTTATTATTACTGCACTACTTTTCTTTCTAAGACGCTGTCACTCTAATTTCTAAATAATTCACTGTAGCTCTCCTACACATGATTCTGCTGTCATGGTGATATTTGCAGAATGCAGGGATATTAATTTTTCTCCTCCATCGCAACCTTCCTTTAATATACCATTTCAAATCTGCACCTGCGTTGTAGAGGCAGAGAATTTTCTTTGTAAAACTGACCCTTGAATATTGGGTGAGCCTTAATAAATGTACCATAATGTGCAGTCAGCCACATTCATCGAATCTCCCTGTTATATGTGCAATCCTCCTTTAAATGCTAAATGCATTTGCAAGAAGAAGAGAGGCACACTTCACTGATCGCACACAAGCTGTGTCTCAGATGACAGGGAAACTGCGCTTTCAGGCCGGTGCACCTGATAAACAACATGCACATCAAGTGAATTTTATGTTGTCTAGTGCTGTCGGTTTTGTATTTGCTAAACAATGTCACTTGACAACATTGGCAAAGTTGGCACTGGCAGCCAGTGCGTAATATGTGTTTGATGCACATACAAATGCATGATCTGCAAGGAATATACTGTATTTGTGATGGTGAATGTAAATTTTTTGAAATGTTTTAACTGATTTTATTTGAATCGTTATTAGAAAATTGGACATTGTTTTGTTTTTCAGATACATTCAGAGATTAGCCATAACTGAGCCAGAGTTTAGGGTAGAGAGAGCCTTAAGAAAAGGAATAAAATAAAGTTGAGGATGCAAGGTACGCCTTTCCCACTGTAGTGTGGACTTCATGTCTCTTTTTAGAGGAGAGCAGTTCATTGTTATGTTTGTTGGCCACCCACCTTTATTGTTTCTTACTTTTATTTGGCCGCATTAGTACTGTGAGAAGCTAGCCAAGCTTGTCACATTACCGGGCAGTCTGTGCTACTTTGTGTCTCAGTTGGGTAAAAAAAATTAAAACACACTACAGATGGTGGTGTGACGTCTTCGAGGACATATTGGAAAATGTTTTAAAAGGTGTGGAATCCTTGGAAAAAAAACATTTTGCTTGCTCTCTGTGTATTTTTAATTTTATACATTGGCAGTAGTTTTCCAAAGTCAGTTTGATTGGCATCCATTAACAAATAGTGCAGAAGAAATAGTGCAGTGTCACCATTAGTATGTAGTTTATAATACTAGTAAACAGTGTCTGGACACAGTGTGAGTGTAACCTGTGATGTGCACACACACCGCGGTGAGACAGAAATACTAATGTGTGACTGATGGGAGCAGAGCTGCACAGAGTCAGTAACATCTTGGGCATGCAATAGTGGTCGCTGCCTGCAGTAAGCATGTCAGGTATGGTCTGGAGTCGATAAACAGGTAAACCATGACATCTCCCTTCATCAAAGGAAGAAGACGTACATTCAACGTCAGACGATGAGGAGGGAACATTTAGGACTTTTTAATACAATTCTAAAGGGATTAAAATAGTATCATTGGACACAGTCAGAAATACATGACTGGGATAAGGCAACTTTTCTTCACAAAAAAAATACAGAATTTTGTTTTTTGTCAACCATGTGTACATGTTTAAGATTTGTGATGGACGATGCTTAAAATCTATGGAAGACAATTGAACGTAATTCTGTGAGAGTACGATGTTTACACTGAATACGTTTGTCTGTGTGTTTAGGGTTTATGATATGTACATCTACATTTAATGGGTTTAAATAATGTCTCTGATACTGACAGCTTAACACTCATCCAGCTGTCATTTAGCATCCAATCACTTTTAACTGATAAAAATGATATTAAAAAAGTCACTAGAAATATTGCACTTGCAGCTGACATATTCATTATATCATTGCTCTGATGCAGGAATTATCAGCATCAGTTATAATTATCTTGTGACAACATTTATCAAATGATTATTACATTTAATTTGTTTGACTTCATGCAAATACATTGCCCATCTTTATGAAAATGCTGCGATATCAATGCATTTAACTCAGTGTAGTTACCTATAACCTCAAGTATACAATTGTCTTTTAAAGCTAGGGTAGGAAATTTTTTTTGTTATATATGTTGAAATTCTCTTTACATCCCGACAGCAATCAATAAATCAAATGCTCTGACGCAAAAAGAGAAATAAATCTGGTATCTGTGGCTGTCACAGGCCTGTAATAAGCCCATCCAATCATTTCATTCTGTCTGCATGAAATGATTGGATGGCCTACCTGCCTCACTACCTACCTACCTGCATGACTGGAGTCTTCCACAAGGCTAGGCAGACATATTGCTAAAGCTACCGAGCTAGTCGCACAAGAATGGGCAGAGAAAGTGCAGCCAAAATTTCCAGCTCCACCTATACCTACAATACCTTGCACTGCTAAACAAAGCAAGAAAAGAAAGACAGAAGTAGAAAAGGCTACGACCAAAAAGACATTGGATAAAGCAAGAGGTCAAACCAGAGTGGCCTGAAAAGTGATGTTCGTTGTTTACGTTCATTATGATAATGTTAGAATGTTTTCTTATATGTGAATGAGACATGAGGTAGTTGGACACGGTTAACGATGACAACGATGTGCTGCGCTACTCTCCCCAATGCTCTCTCGTGGACTCGTCTTCCAGCAGTAGTCAGGCAGTGCATGTTCATGTGTTTTGGGGTAGTGGCTTCGGAGGGAGGCCTGACGGGATGTGGTGGGATTTTTCGGTTCGATACTTTCAAAATTTAGCTTACTCTTGCTGGTTTCTCCAAAGTTGCCTTCCCCAGCTTTAAGACTACAGCTGTAGTTATGTATGAGATGTACGTATATGTAGAAGAATTTTAGTGTATCTTTCCAGATTTACTAAATTATATTTTGGCCAATACAAGTTTTACTAAACATCTTAAATCTTCATCAAGCAACATATTCTTTCCAAACTAAAGACACTTGACATGATGAAACAACTCTGAGGTGTGTGGCTTCTTATCTGTCAGGAAGGGAGCAGCAGTACCACCCTGAGCCTCTGCCCATCACATGTGGAGTACCACAAGGCAGTGTCGTGGGCCCCCTACTCTATTTACCTTATACAGTATTAATGACATGAAATCGGGCCTGCTCAACTTCTTTGTTCTTATATGCAGGTGATTCAGCTATCCTGGAGTTGATGTAAATCGAATGAGGATCTGGATGCCTATAAATAGGACCTAATTTATCTTGTTTGGATCAAAGATTAGGCTCAGGAAGGATTCTAACTTGGACGTCAAGATAGGAGGAGAATCAGTAAATTTGCATTTTAATCACTACTGTATTCTTGACAATGGTGGTAGCACCTACTAGGTTGTTTAGTGATTCAAAAAGGTCTGGTTTGTGCTCAATGATGGCTGTTTCCACCGGCTGGAGACACAATTGACCAATAAGAGCTTTAGATTAAGAATGGGGATGAAACTATGAGAAACAACTGTTGTCTTTTATGATGCAATTTCTTTTATGGGTGTCTTTGGTACCTTTTACCATGGCTACTTCCTGAAACAATATATTGATAGTTTGTTCATATGATTAAATTTTCTAATTTTTTAGCCCGTTTGTCTAATATTTCTTAATGTCAGACATTAAATGCCTGTCTCCAGCTTGATGAAGGTTGGTGAACTGTGTAAGCACCAGGGGCAACGTAAGTCCAGTACTCCATCATTCTATCCCTGACAAAGTCTCGTATGTTGTATTTTATGAATGTATAATTTGTTGCGTTTAATTTGAAGGAACAGTACACTTAGATATAGACACATTTCCTTAGTAACTGAGAAACAAACAACATGGTCCATAATTATTCACAAACTTAACACTAATACCCTTTTACCTCTACTACAACTACCGACATAAAATAAAAAAAGTGGTTTCAATTCAATGTAATTTCAGTGCCTCCCCTCTGAATAATCTTAATACAGGTGCACATTTCACATCACATACTTAAATATGCTTTTTCTGACCTGGGAGTACAAGGGTTTGTATTTTCCAGAGATTACTCTGCATTTACTAAAGCACAGTATGTATCATTATCCACCCACCCAGACATTGAATTGCAAAATACAAATGTTTGTTGTCTTGATTCGACAGCGAAATATGGCGGAAAGGTCCTGTTTGAAATATCACATTTTTATTTGTTTAACATTGATGTAAGTTCCAAGTGCCTTCTTGCTTGTCCTCGATAAAACCGCCTGCCTGCTAGACACAGTCTTTTAACAGCCCAACAGCCTTTTTCCACATGAAAATTTCAGCAATGCAGAGAAATGTGTGTACATGTGTTCGGGGGACACACTTTTGGCCAATTCTATCTTTTTTTTGTATGCTTGTGGTTCGTGTGGAACCAGGGGAACAGAAAATGTCCGCGAGAGTTCTGTCATTCATATTTCATTGGTAATAAATATGAATAAACAAGGACAATGCCAAACACCAGAAAGGACACACTCCCTCATTCATTGGGGAACTGCATTGTGTGTTTTTGGAACTGCGTTTGTGTGTATGTCCATATCTGTGTGTCTTTGTGTTTGACTTTGAGGGTATTTGTGTTTTTTCTGCAGCAGGATGTGAAGCAAGAGAAAGACACAACCCCTGTGGAGGAGACTAAAAGGCAAAAGGTGAGGGTGGGGCAAGAAAAGGGAAGAAAGGGCATGAAAATAAAGTTACTATGAAGCTGTGCCAAGATGGGGAAGTTTATAGTCTTTCAGGCAGGACAGTTCTGACCTTGGAGAGATAGAGAGAGGCCATATTGTGAGGTAGCTGATAAGCTCCATTATACTTTACATTACAACTGTATTTTACTCTATTGAGGATGTGAAGGAGGATTAATTATGAAGCCTAAGGTGTAAATGTTTGCACACAAATTATGTATAATAACAAACATGTTTTAGTCAAAGAACTTGCAATGTTGGGTGCAATGTTAGATAAATATAATAAGCCGGTAGCAAATTAGAGAATTCTTTCCTCACAAGTTTGAAGGATTTGTTTGTTTACATGACCAACTTTTTCAGTAAACTTGTATTAATGAAAAATGGTATGTTAAAAGTGTAGCTGACCCCAAACTGTATGAACACCAGCTTTACAAGAATATAGCACAGTATGATAAACCGAGACTGGGATCCATCCTTATGAATATACGATGTGATTTTTCTAGCTTTCAATTATTGAAAGGACCTGAAACATTAAAGTGACACAGGACGGTTGTAGACAATCATTGGTAAGCCTTGTTAGACAATCTGATGTAATGATGGAATAAATTCTCCTTTTAATTTTTTACTAAAACTGAATTTGTACTCCTTTTAATGCATGTCAAGTGCACCACTCTCTTGAACAATCTATTATTGATGAAAGTGAAGACATTTATTAATCCACCAAATGTCTTCTATTGCTGTAATAAGTTAAGGAAATAAAAGTACTGATATGATATTTTTCAAGTCAGGCACATGTAGATGACAAACAACTAATAACTGTCTGAATTAAATTATGGACATTTGAGCTGGTCCTATTCTTATTGGATGCCATATAAGGAAAACAGCTTGTGCACATAGTTGTATTTAAAAATGTTAAAAATCTTGGTATATGTAATTTTATGTTATGATGTTGATAAATATCGTAATTTAGTAAAATTTCTGGAAAATAGATTGAAAACTTGCCTATGGATAAAAGAATAGACTAATCTAGTGAATTAAATAGCTGACAAATACTTCAACACATTGATGTAAAAATCATGTAAAAATTCAATATTGCCATAAAGCAGTTCTGCTCATTGATTTTCTTTACTGCCCACAATCGCCTGACAAAAGATATTAAAGGTATAGATACCATGGGATAAACATTATGGCAGCATCTCAGTACACAAATTTATATTATCTAGATATACGTATATATATCCACATCACCCACTCCTACCTCACAGAGAAGGGTAAAAGAGTTAAAAACTAAAATTACCGCCCAGCGGTTGTGTGCCTCCGCCAGCCAGTCAAGTTGCAGTTTACATCCATGTCATATAATATATTTAAGACTTTGAAGGAATTTAATAAAAGGTATTACAGTGTATTTTTGGAGAAATGGAAGTTATCACTATATTGACGTGTATGATTCCAGTGATTCATTTCCAGTGAGAAACATGCTGTCTTCACTTAGAGACCATTTTTACAGAGGAGTACAGAGGACTGACAGAGAGCTCCATCACATGGTGCAACGACAATCACCTGAAGCTCAATATCCACAACAATAAATGAGCTTGTGGTGGACTACCAGAGGAACAGGAGGCCCCCTGTCCTGGTTGTCATCCAGGGAGAGGAAGTGAAGAGGGTGGACTTATACAAGTACCTTTGGGTCCAAATCAATAAATAATTCCAGGACATTTTGATGTCACAGTGAAGTTGACCTTTGAGGTAAAAAATGTCATCACTTCATTTTATCCTATTAGACATCTGTGTGAAATCTTGTAACAATTAGTGTACGAATTTTTGAGTTATGGCCAAAAATGTGTTTTGTGAGGTCACAGTGACCTTGACCTTTGACCACCAAATTCTAATCAGTTCATCCTTGAGTCCAAGTGGACGTTTGTGCCAGATGTAATTAAATTTCCTCCAGGAGTTCCTGAGATATCGCGAAGAATGGGACGGATGTGAGGTCACAGTGACCTTGACCTTTGACCACCAAAATCTAATCAGTTGACCCATGCCAAATTTAAAGAAATTCCCTCAAGGCATTCCTGAGATTTCACGCTCACGAGAATGGGAAGGACGGACACACGGACATACAGATGTACGTACGGACAACTCAAAAACAGTAATGCCTCCAGCCATGGCTATCGCTGGCGCGGAGGCATAAAAAAATCCTACAGTCACAACAGACCAACTATCTCCCTCCATAATGTTTCAATTTTTAATTGGCGGCAGAATTCTGTGTCTGATAAATTGTGAAACTGATGTGAAAACATATTAGGGGATTTACTACTGAGAAGAGGGGGCGAGTGTCCCTCATGCTCACGATGGTCATTAATTAAGACTTAAATGGCAAAACAAGTTTTAAAATCCATCGCTGATGAAGCCTGTGAGAGACCTGAAAACATTCAATCATTATTTCAATCTCATCACTGTTCTCTAGCAGTCTCTAGCATTGTAGCCCTTTCCATAATGGTCCTGTCATGTGTAAATCAAGCCATTATGGAATATCCACGTAAAGGAGACCCACTGTATTTTTTACTGCCATTACTTTAACAGACAGATGAAGCCAGGAATTTTACAGATTGAATGTCTGAAATATTATACTATTAAATAATTTTGGTTCATGGTCATGGCATACATTTGATGGCAGCCTTTCAAAAGCCTCCAACATGGGATCTATCCTTGATCATACATCTCTGGGCACCAGTGTCTGGTCAACATATGTTTTTTGATGTGTTGCTCATTGCTGTTAAAAACTACACTTGGCAGGAGGACACAGAGGCTTCAAATGTTCCCACATCACCAGATGCCCTGTCTGGCTGAGACAGCACCTGTCGCCAGCGTGGAAGGCAGCACTATACCTGGAGTAATGTATTTTGGATGATTTGTGGATGTTTTGGGAATATTTTTGGCCTCTGCATCTTGCTGCCTGGCAGAGTTCTCAACAAGTTAATGTAGAAAAAAATGAATGTAAACTGACTACACGCTGACACACTAAATCATGGAGTGATCGAGGTCCTATTCATGTGGAAATTAAGTATCATTTTATTTGATGGTGCCTTAAAAACTTGACTACATTTATGGCAAGATTCATCTTAGTTGCTTAGCTGTCAATTTGTTTTTAATATACCAAATAATCAGAAGCACAGAATCAATGGCACAGTGTAATCAGCTGTTTTCAAGTTCGTCCACAATAATTGATTATCATGCTATACTTTATGGGCATTTGTTGGGATGCAAATGTTGTGCTTTACATTAGGAAACCAACTACACATATTGCAGGTTTCTGTTTTTTGTTTACATATTTATCAAATCAGTGTGTGTTTCTCCAAGGTAATTAGCATATCCTCGAAAAATTGGTACACTGGGGTGTGCATATAAAAATCTACTAAGCACCACTGTGCACCACTTAAATCAAAGCCTGGGCTTTATAAAAAATGTAATTACTTTCTTACAGATTTGGTTGATCTACAATTATATAATTAAAGTAATAATCATTTTTATATGATACTTTTCAAATAACAGTTACACTGTGCTTCACAAACGGATAAGTAACACATGAAAAAAATCAACAGCAGAATCAATAAAAGTAGAGTCAGTGGTCCAGGAAGTCTCCTAGGTCCTGTGTTTGTACAAATTGGAGACAAGAGAGAGACCTTTGACTGAGGCAAAAACACCGAGTTACAACAGTCTAAGTGAGAAGAGATAAAAGCATGGACGACTTTTACCAAATCGATAATGGCTAAAACAGCTTAACAAAAAACTCAAACAACTCTTCCCAAAATGAGGAATTTATATCACATCATTTTCATGAACATGCCCACGACTGTGCATCTACCTGTAGGTATGCCCTTGGGTATTCATCTATGTAGGTGGAGAACTTATTTGCATTTACCCCATCAAATCATTTTATTTTAAACCACATTTGCATCAAACAGTAAAATCACTCATATCAGTGGCATGACAGTGATTGCGAGTGACAGGCTGACAGCAGGGTATGACACTGACACAAAAGAGCCACAGATGTGTGGCAGCAAACCATAGCTTGCTAGCCACGGCATCTACAAGCATGAACACATATAGTGTATCAACACCTTGGCTCACTGAACAAGCCAGCAAAAAAAGGGCATACATTAACATTGTTAGGTAGGCTAGATATGTAGCTAGCTAATTAGCCATTCACCTTTAACAGTTTAAAGGGCTTACAATGGGATCAGCGAGGCCCCATGTGCACCTGGTGTTGACATCTATATCTATATATCTGTCTTGCAAAGTGTAAATGCACATAGAACGCATAGGAAAGCTACCGGATTGGCTTGAACACATCTGGAGGTTGTCAGGCTTGCATTATGATTGGATCTAAGTCAGGTGTAAATGCAATCTGTTCAGTTAAACATCACTCTTCAGAAAGGAATCGGCCCAACAAGTTGAAAGGTCAACTAACTCCGAAAAGTAAGTGGAACTGATGCAGCATCATCGCTTCCCTTGACAAGTCCACCTGCTCTATACCTACCTAATTTGCATAATTCCATCATTTGCATGAGCATTTTTCTAATACGCAATCATTAGGAATGGAGCGGCAGTAAAACGGTGAAGACAAATTTTCAAGCACAACAAGCACCCTGAAATTACTCCTTGTATGATCAGAATTTGATCCAATAACATTTGGAAAGGCAGGAAGAACCGGATCATTGAATTATTTTATGACATTCATGTGTGCAGGGAGCCAGCAGGAAGTCAGACGACTCGGCCAAAGAAAGTCTCTAACGTGCACGCTCCCAAACGGCTCGGCCGGAGACTCTGGTGCACATGCTCTGTGGGCCCAAAATGCAGATGCATGAGGAAGCCTGCAGAGACTTTTTCAACGTGTGCAGCCATTAAGCAACTTTCATTGGAATGAATGGGCCGCCATGTTGGAAAGCGGTATTCACTTCACTTCACTGTCAAATAACAGCCCAGCCCTGAGGCTTGGAGAGTAAAGGGGAATTTCATAATACCAAACCTCCAAAAACCAAATTTTCTTCCTTCAAAACAATTACATATAAGTTACTTCACTGACATGTCTGCTGGCCAACATTAAGCATGTGCTCACTAACAACACCTGGCCTGTGAACTCTTGAATCTGTTTACAAACTTTTCCCCCTACACATAACACTTTTAAAACAAAACCTTCAGTTAGATTATTTTTTTTATGTAATTCCATTAAATGTGAATTTGAGGCACTTCTATTTTCATAAGAAACATAATAAGCAGAAGATAATAAAGCCATTTTACTTGTTCCGAAGCCGACTGATGGAATTCCTTATGGACTCAACATCACTGCCACAGATAGTACTAAGCACATAGTGCCAGACTTTCTTTTTCGTAATGTAACTGCTAGCTTATCAAGAGAATTACCATAACTATTCTTTTTACACCTCGTTTGGAAACAGAATGATGGTGCTATAGTAGAATATGATCGTGCAGTTCCATAGCACCATTGTTCAAAGAACACCCTACTGTGCATTATCTCCTCTGGTATAATAAGATCTGATTCATTGAAAAAAAAAAATGTATTAATCGTCTCAGCAACACACTCAGCTAATTGTGCCTTAACATATGTAATACATGAAACTGAGTGAAAAATTACATTTTTCATGGAATCAGTGAGACCTCAGCCACTCACAATGATCCCTGTTGGAGACAAATAAAGTGGTGAAATAGTTCTGATATATTTATGTGAATGATCTGCTCCTTGTAGCCATGGGAAACTGAGTCAAATTGGATTTAAAATGCTAAAGAATGTCTTAACTAGGACAGTGTTATATCAGTCTGAACCAAAATCTGGTGTCTGTAAAAGCATAAAATTGGAATATGGATTTTGGGTGTTAAGTTGGCCAAAATGAGAGGGCCAGGCTGGCCGCACTTAGGCACCTCCTAAGCCTCTTTTTGAGCCTGGAAAAACCCTCAGACTGACAAAGTGTAAAAGACATCATTTAAGGTAACAGCTAAGCCTCCTAGGAAGCTGGAAATGTTCTCTCTCAAAGCCACATGTTGTGCTTAATACTAATCAAGCTAATTCAAAAGCCCACTATTCAAATAGACACAGTGGGGGGTTACAGTCCAAAATGAAACATCCACCATCTTGAAAGCCTTAAGCTTTCAAGTGAAAGATGAATGCTGACATCAAAGGAGAGCACATCTGTGTGCATCTTTTTTTAACAATGACCAACTGACTAGCAAAATTGAGGCTGTGTTATTTACTTTTAAAAGGAATATAGAGGTTTTAAAGAATACTAAAGAATTTATTCTTATACTAATAATGGCTCAAATCACTACTGTATATGTCACTTTAAAGGTGCTGCT
The DNA here is from genome assembly GCA_003416845.1 of Oplegnathus fasciatus. Lineage (NCBI taxonomy): Eukaryota > Metazoa > Chordata > Actinopteri > Centrarchiformes > Oplegnathidae > Oplegnathus > Oplegnathus fasciatus. The sequence continues at coordinate 782,656 of NTHP01000164.1, forward strand.
TGTTGTGATGAAACCACAGAGAATTATCACCCAACTCTGCAGTTCCTCTCAGCTCTATTGAGTGTTGCAGCGTCTGTTTGGGTTTTGCAGCCACAACAGGCAGCTGTTTTAGGTGAGAAAGCACTGATAAACCCAATGTGTGCTACCTGTCCAGCACCACATGGCAGTTAGAGACTAGCTAATAAACACAATCGAGCATTTAGCAGCTAAAAGCCAGATATTTCCTTCAGGAGTTGGTGTAGACTAAGACCAAAACACAGCTCTAAAACGAGTCAATATTGGACTTACATTTATTAGGTAGCTAGAGGCACGTCTCAAAATGAATGCAAATGTTGCTCCGTGTCTGCTAGATGTGTACATAAGCAATTGTTTCCTAAAACATTCGCCATAAACTTTATAAGGTGATAATGTGTCAACGTTGTGTTTACAGCTTGTTATGCTGCCGTCAAGTTGCCAAAAAATTCAATTAATGCAGCTTTAAGAATATTTTATTTGTCATGATCCCTAACCTTAACCAAGCAGTTTTAGTTATCAGTAAAGAGAACTTTAATCAACTTCAGGGAACTTACACCTGTTGTTCAAAGATGGTGCACAAGGACTAAAAGTAAGCCTCGCAACACATTTGGTTCTCAAGCCAACATGGGAAATGACTAAGCAGCATTGTTACAATATTTTACCTCTTCACAGATATTTCTGTTAGACCTTTCCCCAAATAAGCTTTAACTTTTAATAATAATTTCAATAATAGCATTCTGCTAGGCCAAAATACATTTGTGTGAACAAAATGAAAACAGTATAAAAGACTGTTTCTATTTGAGTATACTGTACACTGAATAAGGTCTGAAAGGACGCATTCAAAGTGTCACTGAATGGCCAACATGAAACAAAACTCCTATTCTGCAACATGTTACACTGAAAAAAATTAACTAATATAACATAATAACCTTATAACTACATTCATTCACACTTATAAAGAATAAAGTTCAAAAAGCCATTTTCACTGACTTCTTTTCATCCAGCTGGTCCATTCGTCTGCAACAGAGGCTTTTGGGATATGCAACTGTTTTGACAGATTAAAACAGACACATGAAATGCTGCTTTAAATTCATACTCAAGATGTATAGGTGGCAATTTCTTGGTTACAGCTCTATTATGCTTGTCATGTCTCTAAATCCACCCTGAAACCACCTCTCAAGTAGGATCAAGATTATCCTGATTTTCAGCATCAAAATGATCTGCCTCTGAGTCATGGAAAACACAGATACAGAAGTTTTAAGATTGATTAAAAGTGGGATTTGATTCCCAAAACCAAATCCTAGCCTGATCCACGGCGATTGTTATTTTTCAGGTTTGAAAAACCCAATTTTCAGATTTATTCCAATCCGATTATTTAAATCCTATCAGTAAAGTCTTGAAAAACTGGGCTGAACTGGATAAGACTTATCTGGAATCTCGAGCAGACCGAAACATTTAAAAGACATTAAAGGTACACTGATGCAGGTGTACTAGCTATAAACATTTGGTCATAAGCCCCTTGAATGTCAAACTGCTAACCAGGGCGGTGTTAAAGGCAGTATGAATATGAAATCAGCATCTTCTGATCGGTCTACTATTGGATAGGTGGGAAGTTCACTGGTGATTAAAGAATAATTACCTATTAATTCAGAGGATTTTTTTGCTTTAAGGCATGAAATGGTCAAATTTACAGATGCAGAGCATCATTACAACTACTGCCAACTTCATTCTAAAAATATCAGTTCAAAAACCTGTATTAGTCAAACCCTACTTAATATCACTATGGCTCACTAACTCATTAAATGAGACCACCAACTGTGTTTTGATTAAATGATTAAACAGTGCACGTTCTTAAGAGGCTTTTGGGTTATTAACTTGTGTCTGAGACTGCACTATCACACATCAATATACAGAAGATCAGCGGGGGTCAAATGACTCATTATCATATGTCACTCAGTCCTTTTCACTGGTAATTGCTAGGAACAGGAAAATGAAAACGCTCATTTTCATCCTCTCAAGCCTCATGTGCACAGTGTTTGACCTGTGATTGTATGTACAAAGACAGCAACTGTGAAGGCAGGGCATCAGTTTTTACATTCTCCTAACAGTGGACAAGAAAAAGTTAAATTTGTTAACCACTGAGAGTCAAATGTAACCACGTTTCGGTGGTGGATGTTGTCAGGACAAGATTATCTGACGCTACGCAGTGCAGGCACAGTAGCAGGTTTAATTGACTTTAAAGAAAGCACTCACTCAGCAGATGACAGCTGAAGCTAAAGGCCACGCCAGAGGCTTGGTGGCTGCACATGGTTTGGCTGTTACTGTTTTAGGCAGAACCACACCATCGCGAACCTTATTTTCAAACATGCAGTTTGTCAACTTCAGTGGATAGTGAGCTCCAACCAAAAATACTGTGCAGATAAGGGGATTATTTGCTGTAGCTCTTATCTCAGGATGTGTCAATACCTCCTTCAGGACAAATACAGCTACAATGCAGGGCAGGAAGGTGCATATTCCACCCACAGGTTCTTTGGCTTTTCTCTTTTTTAAGCGTCTTTATAATTATTCTTCATAAGCTCTAGGTTGCAATCTTGTGCGTGTACTCCTACCTAAAATCCTCTACATGTTCATGGAAGACAGAGAGGGGAAAAAGGAGAGGATATGAGGTTTCTTAGTTGGTATTACTCTAGTATTTGTGACTCAAATGTCTTTAACTGAGCTACACAAAACAACATATCTAGTATCATAAAATAACCTGAAAGATACAAAAGCAATATTCATATGGCTCAGTAATTATGTGTTATGATCAAACAGTCAATTTTAAGGTAAAGCTATTTTGTTGTTCTTTGAGACTGTGTCACAGTAAATGCACAATAATAATTGCAATACTTTCGGATCACTTCAGTAAAACTAACGGTTCAACAGAGGTAAAAACTCCATGTATCTTTCATGAAAAGAAAGAGACTTCTGCATGAATGCTCTCTGAACCTTTCCCCACTTGCAGGCATATGTAGATTTGGGGCTAATTTTATGCTCTAGCTCTAAAAATGTCTTGCACACTATTAAAAACCAAAACAGGCCAGGATGACACAGAGTAGTCTGATTGCTCACCTTTTGCAGCCTTTTCTCTGCAAGAAACCTCTCTGAATACCCTCTTTTAAAAAAATCTTTACAAGAAAATTGTATTCAGCAGAACCACATGAGAGAAAGACACCCTCTGGATCTTTGTTATCAGCATAGCTAACTTAATGTTTCTGTGAATATCACCAGTTCCACTTAGGTGGCATCAAAATAATCTCAAGAGGGCCATCTTGTTAATGGCAGCTCAATAACATGTTGAGAGCAGCACATTTAATGTGAGGGATTAAATAGCTTTAACTGCAGAGAAACAGAACAACACAGTCTCACTTCTGACTACGCTGACAAGCTGCTTTGAGACAATGAATTCTGAACTACAGTACCTGCTTTGCCAACAATAGAGATGGTTCAGTGAACAGCTCAGTGAGATGCATCCCGACACATAATTTCAACACTATGTCATGCTGGAGCCAAAATGGGACTCAGAATATGGTATGCATCGCATCACTGAGAATTTTTCATTTTTATGCTTTTCTTGTTTGGCTTTGTTTCAGTAGTTGGTTAATAGCAGACTGTAAGAGATGAAAATACGATGCACAACTGAGCAGGAAACACTCTCTGGAGTGACAACAACAAAAAGAAAGTGAATAGAAAAGTAGGCCTACTATAAAATACTGTTAAGGTTTTAAAGGTGTTATGACATCACACCCAGAATTCATTGCAGCTTTGCACAAGATATTTATATTAATGAAGATAGCAACAGCTCTCGACATTCACTGCTCCCCACTCTATTGCGTTTATGCCCTACAGAGTTGATCTCCTTTTGTGTCATCCCACTATTCAAGAAAATAGGCTACTGCTGAGCACATCCTCAGTCTCTCCCCCCACTTCTCTACAGCACCACAATGAGTCTGGTACGGTATGGCATGAATGATAATTTGCCCTAAATGATCATGATAAATTTGCACACACATACACATAAAATTAGGGGCATTGCTTTGCCACCAGGAATGATTAGTCTGATGGGGAATTATGGGAATTAGGGTCTTATATGCTGTCATGTCAGACTCCTATACTAAGATAAGCTATGTCAGACTCTTACAGTTACCCACCATGTAACATCTGTGTGTGTGTGTGTGTGTGTGTGTGTGAGAGAGAGAGAGAGAAAGAGAGAGAGGGAGAGAGAGAGAGAGTGTGTGTGATGGCTTCCATGTCCCTGAGAGGAGGAGAAGACACTTCGTGTGTCAGACTTGGCACGGGAAGCGGGAGGAAAACGGAAGAAAATGTGTTTCTACAACGTGACTGCATTCAAAGCCTGAAAACTGTAATTTGAGATATGAATTCATTACACGGCCTCTCATCAGTAGCCGGGGATAATGTGATGCAACAGCGCCGCTTAGCGTCGCACAGCGCCCTCTCTCTGAGCCGCTCTGACGGTGTGTTTCTCCCGCTGATCGCGGTCCTTACCTTCGGTGTCACAAAGCGTGGCTGCTGCAGGTTTGCGGTCGCGGAGGTTTTGCGCCTTCTTCTTCGGAGTCCGTGCGATGAATGTTGAGTTTTGCTGCCGTGGTGCGAGGGCCCGTGCAGGCAGCCACCATGACCTGTCCGTTTACTGGCATTTTGGTTCCTTCTCACAGCGTCGGTGAAACCAGAGGAAAAGTGTTCAAACTTGATCTGAAAAAGAGGAAAATAAAAAACGCTATTGCTCAATGCATTGCACCCCTCAAAAGCGCAGACTTGTTGAATTTGACTCTGTTCTATAAAAGGACGCGCGCCTACAGGCTGGTGCCTATATGAGCTATAAACATTATTACCAAACGGCATTATATTCCTCGTGACTCATAAGCCTTTTAACAGTTTGAATAACATCAAATACCAGCTCATTCAAAGTGCCTGCGTGTGTCCGTGTTTGCGCGCGCGTGTGTTATGTTATATGCCCGTGTATGTCAGAGCACAAGTGCGCGCGTGCGTGTGCGTCTTTTGGGGACGCTGAGACACGGGTTTATTGGATGGACAGGTCGAGTGACGAAAACACAAGTTAAATTCAAAGGTGAGCTGGTTTACGGTGAGAAAGAGAAAATAGTACTCTATGTGTGTGTGTGTGTGTGAGAGAGAGAGAGAGAGAGAGAGAGAGAGAGAGCGTTAAAACAGCCTGTGGCTCCTTAGCGAATATTCCCCTCACGCTCCTCTCTCCGGTGCCGGGCTCGTCTATGTAGGGCATGCAGCAGGTTGTGTGTCGGGGACTCGGCTCGGACGAACGAAGGAGCGGAGAGAGGAACCAGCCACCCCAACACCCCGCCTCTGCTCCACTTTGAGAGGAGAGTGAGTGTGCGGCAGATATTAAACCACTGAACCCCGACAATTGCTGCTCAATTTCCGCGTCACCCTCCCGAGAGGAGAGAGTTAGTTCTCAGCTAAGCCCCCCCCCAAAAAACATACTAATTAAAGCTAACTCACCCCATTCCCGTGACACATCTCTCCAGGCGGCCAGGTGGAGATGACATTGCAGCCTGTTACTCCATTCGGGTGCCCTCGGCAGGAGTGGGAATCACATACGACTCTCCTCCGTCAAATTAATCCATCAATTTCTCCTCCATCCAGTCCCCCCCCAAAAACACCCCACCACACGGATAAATCCACCTGTCTGCCTGTGAAGACCTCCCCCCTCCACCACCACCACCTCTCCCCCGGTAGATAGGTAGTATTCCTCTCGGTTAAGATGTCAAACACCGTCCATTCAACGGCGGAGACGGACTGGGAAAAGGGGGAAGAAGAAAAAAACCCGTTGACGCGCGGGGATCAGTTAGACTCTAGAATCCAAAATAACCGTTGGTTTGGGATCTCCAGCGGCAGCCCCGCGCGTTCCGCAGTGAGGGCTCGTGGACAGGTCCGCGCGCCTCCTCCTCCTCCTCCTCCTCTCCTGTCCTCCTCCTCCTCCTCGCGCCGCTCGCGGATTCTTGGAGACTGAAGGGGGGATTCCGTCACAAATAACATCAAAACACACACACACACACATATATTCACACACTCTCTCCCTCTCTCTTTTCTCACTCACCCTCTCCCTCCGCTTCTTCCTCACGCGCTCTCCGAACGCGCACCGCACTCCAAAACCACCCTAAAACAATTCGGAACAAGTTTAAACGGGTCGAGTTATTTTTGTCGCTTTCTGCGCCGCACGACAGAGGTGATGCTCCGGCAGCCGACCGAGCGCCCGGGCGGAGAGAAATAAGGAAATATTCTCCGGCAGTCTCTTTACCCCGCAGCCCGCCCGCCCACGCTTCGCTGGCTGAAGGTACTTACACATCAGCCTAGTTAATTAAACATATGGGCAACGGGCCTCAATGACAGAAGGATGGTGTGGTGGAGGGGAGATAGTGGTGACGGGTGACTTGGGTGACTTCATCTTCCCATTATAAAATACCAAAAAGATATGTGGCGAGTTAAGAGGGCGCGCGCTAGGGGAAATTTCGCATTGTCTACCCCTCCAAAAAAAGCGATTCCAACTTCACAGCTCGTTAAAACTGATGTGTCTCTTCCATGTCTGTCTCTCTCGGGGTTTTCTGTCTCTCTGCGTGCCGCTTCTCCCGGCGTGTCTTCTCCAAAAAATGAAGACGCAAGAGAGGTATGGCGCACACCATCATTCGTCGTTTATGGCATCACCTGGTGCCACCTCGCCAAACGAAACCGCGCGCGCGCGTTTGTGCAACCATCTTTCTTATCTCTTTCTCGGCATGCGCGCGCGCGCGTGTGTGTGTGTGTGTGTGTGTGTGTGTGTGTGAGTGTGTGTGTGTGTGTGTGTGTGTGTGTGTCTGTGACGACTGTCTCGGCGTCAAACAAGTCGCCGCGTCGCGCCTCCGCTCCTGAGAGCACCCACTGCGCACAGATAAAACATTTCAATATCCGCTGAACTGTTGTAACCCAATCTAGAGGTCCCCGTACAGACAATCTTCCCCAAAATTATACCGATCCCTTCTAAATTAATGCACCGAAACGTTTATTGCTGGTGATGTGTCATGTTCCCTCGTCAGAGCCAGAGTTTGTTAAAAGCTACGGGTGAGATAAGGGAAAATAGAGGCAACGCTAGTGAATTACACAGTCTCAATTAAACATAATTAGCAGATCAAAACTGCAGCACAGGGGGTCCTCGGGGAGCGCTGACAACCCCCCCTCTCCCTCCATTCCTCTCTCTGTATCTCCCTCTGAGTGTTGCCTTGGAGTCCCATTGCAGACAGATGGTGTAGATACTGCATGGGGTCATGTTAGCAGGCCGGGGAACTACTAGGGCTGGCTGTCATGAGCTGAGTTACACTTTGAAGCAAAAAAAAACAGCGCAGCCTAAGCAGACCAGAGGGCTTATTATTAAGGAACACTTCACTACCCTCCTCTTCCTCCTCCTCCTCCTCCACCACCTCCTCCTCCTCCTCCTCCTCTATCCCTAGAATAAAAATCTCCACCTGTTGAGGTCCTCTATCCTCCTCCGTCAGAGCCCGAGCCTCGGAGGCTTGGAATAAAAGAAACAGACGATTGCATAACGTGGACATAAAAGAGAGGGAGACAGACCACACTAAGAGTGGATGATGGTCTACTTTTCTTTTGAGGAAAAATTCCTGGGGTTCCAAATATAATAGCTCTGCCTTTCTTTCATACCATCCCACCCACCAACATCCCCTCCTGCCATTTAGCCATTAGAGGCATCCTGTTGGGACAGGCTGAACCCAGGACACCCCCTTGGGACCTGCAGAGGATGCTATGCATGCCATTAACAGTGGTTTTAATTTTTAGTCTGTTAACCAAATATTTGCCACAAAGGTGTGTTGCTAAGCTTGTGTTATTCTATATTTAAACATTAAGCTGTTGCCAAGGAAATACAATCATACATTCTTCCGGGCCACCATAAATAAGCTTTTAAAAGCTGTCCTTTTCTTTAAGTATAATCTCACTCAAGGGTATGCGTGCCTGCAGACCTCCCTATAGTAATTTCTGAGACATGACCTTTTTCAGGATTCTGCATGCACACAGACTTGAGGATCTCTCTCTCTCTCATTTAGTATGCATTTGTCCGGTGCACAGCAGCACAACACTTGGACTGTATAGTGAGTCAGCTCAGCCCTGTCTGTACACAGTTGTAGGTATTTAGGGAGGAGGGGAGGAGTCCTCAGTGTTGGAATTGTCTGAACATGTGTCCCTGTTATTATAACTGATTTATAACCGCTGGGCTCAGTCGTCATGCATCTTTCATGGGCCAGCACATTGAACAGAAGTTACCCAGGCATGTCGACGCTGGACACACTCACACATGCAGACACTCAGCTCAGGTTCAAATCTGGCTTCCAGCATCCAAACACTTCAGTGAGCCAGCTGCTTTTACGTCTTCATTTCTGCTGTCTGATTAAATTTCACAAGGCTGTTGCTAATAGCTCATACCAGTGTGTGATTATAAAATATTTGAAAAACAAGGGAGACCCATTACCATGGTGTAGTGCGTCAACAGCGTGCTAACTATTTTGTTATTACTCTGTATAATTATTGAAGACAAAAGCTCATTCCACTAATGTTGTTTGGCTAATAGTCAAAGCCCAGTACTCCAATATTCCTGGAATGAATCAGAGGAAAAGGAAAAGAGTCCAATTAAAGCAGCTCCAACTATGAAACCAGCAGGCAGGCTCACAAACAAACTGATAAATAAATAAATAAATAAATAAATGAATAAATAGATAAATAAATTAAAGGGAAGAGAAAACGATTACACAAGGCCTCTGACAAAAATGATGTGGGCAATTTTTGTATCCATGGTAACTGACTTTTTCAGAGTGTCACCACTTTTGTTTTGGCAGAGGCACAACCCAGATACATATGGTTTAAGTTGGGTTTTTTTTGCGAATGGTGCTGGACTACACAAGTCCCCATTCACAAACAACTGGCCACGCTAACTGCTACAGGATGCCAGCCACTCATTCACAGACTGATGTACACCGGCCCCACTGATCACACAGAAACACGCAGCCCTGCTGCAGCCGGCTCACTGCTGATGCAGCTAACATGGAAATCTTTTAAAGCACACACTGCTAATTAGCTGCATAGCTAACTGAAGCCCAGTCCATAAAAGCCTGCAACTGTCAACTTTGCTAAAAAATCTTTTTAGCAAAAAACGCATTGTTTCCATGACAACAAGACCTGATGGCACACTTTGGGTTGTATTTTTACTATTAATTTGTATGTGTTTTTAAGAATAGCATTGTGGATTTTGTGATTTTTATATTTTGAGGCAGTTACACCAAGTCCTTAATCCTGATTACCCGGTCACGCTCACATGGTCGGCTACCTTCCAGCAGTTCCTGTAGCAACACTGACTTGCCCAGTTTTTTAAATGCATTGCCATCTTCATACCAGCACACACCAGGGCTTATCTGACAATCATCAGGACTTTGACTGACAGGCAAACACAATAGAAATCCACAGAAGTATGATTCACTGTAATGTTTCTATGCAGCTGAAAGTAAAGAAAGTAGGTGGGCTGCGTTCAGCCTAATGACTGTATGATGAGCCTACAAGACAAATTTTTGTCTTTTATACAATGATCTTGAGTCTTCTTCATTTTTTTTCTCAGACTGAGGCACTGCCATAGCAAAGACATTGCATTGTAGCTACAGTACATGGCTTTATATAGACTCAGGAAATGAATCACTCCGTCAATAAATGGCAACAAAATAAACAGAAATGTATTCAAGGCTCTCTATCTGGAACAGAACAGTGTGATAGCTGGCATTTATTGAGTTACAGATATTCTCTCTCTCTAGTCTGTCTTTTTACTTTGTCTCCCTCCCTCTCTTGCACTCTCCACCCTCTCTCGCTCTCTCGCCCACAGAGAGTGGGTGACCTGGAATGAGCTCTCCTACAGACAGCACTGCTTCCAACAGCCAGACAGGGGCAGTATGTAGTGCCTGGATCTCAGGCAAGCTTTAGGCCGACTCTCAAGGGTCTACCTTAGCGGTATCATCACCCATTTAAATTTATGGGAACCTTTGAAAACCACTCATCTCAAAAATTGATGGGCGATTACTTTCTGTCACAGTGCTGATCACAGTGAAAAGTTCATGAGTGCAGCAGCCAAATCAATTAGTTGGGAGTGATGCACTGCTGTGTCTTTTTCACTTGGCCACACCAGCAATTATCTTTAGCTTGAAAAGGTCAGTCAATAATTTAATAATTAATTGCAAGTAAGGATTTAGAAAGTTTTGAAGCTTTAGTGAGAACTCTCTTGATGAAAACTGTCTGTCCTTGGCTGAAATAGGTGAACTAAATATGCATAAATCTCTTCATTAATGAGGTACAAAATGTTGACTTTTCCGATCAAGTCTACTTTAAGTCAGCACAGGTACATTTAGGGATTTGAATAATTCATATTTTGAATAAATTAGGGCCAAATAAAATATTATAACAACTGAACTTAACTTGACTTTCCAAATTTACACAACTTCCATGCAAAATGTCCACCCATGCCTAGGATTCAGCTTGGCGTGGTTATAAATGAGAAAAGAATGCATAAAAAGACAGTAGCAGGTGAGCACACTCATATTAAAGGAATAATTAAAAATTTGGGGATATATATTGTTCGCTTCTTGAAGCTACTGCCAGCAGTTGGTCAGCACACAGACTGGTAACAGGGGGAAACAGCTAGCCTGGCTCTGTCCAATCGTAATAAAAGCTGCCTACCAGCACTTACACAAAGTGTAAATGTTGATGTGTTATGGGGTATTATGTGCCAGACTATTTCTTCCTGTCTTGGTGTCTCCGTGATGTTGCCAGGTAACCAGTGGAGACTCCAGGAAGTTACCGCACCTGGCCAAGAAATAGTCTGGAAAATAACCCCCCGTAAAACCACAAATTAAAATTTTTACACTTCCATTTTTGCACAGATTACACAAACACAATGTCATATGCTAATTAGTGAGCTTTAGAGGTGCTGGTAGGCAGGTTTTTGTTATGTTTAGACAGAGTGAGGCAACTATTCCAACGTCACTCAAGAACTAACCTGCAGGTTTCATGAAGTCTTGACTCCAACTTGGGCATCCAAGCACAAGTTGACAATCACAACAATGATATGGAGATCACAGACTTTCAACTGCTGCTGCAGCATTGCATCGGGAGAGTACACTGACTCCTCAACATGACCCACCTCGAGTAGCAACCTACAACACACAAAAATATGTAGAAATTATGTCATTTAGTTGACCTGGGGAAATACACATTTAGACTGTGTTGGTTAATTTGCACTTAAAGCACCAGGGCACACTCTGGTACCCAATTTGACAGCTCGGAAATTCACAGTGCTACTGGAAATCCCATTTGCATTTGTTCAGTGTTAAATTCTTGGGGTGCTCAGAGTGTACATTGGGTAGGCTACTTATGACACTGTGCTAAGGAGTTGTTGCAAAAGAGTGTTTCAATGTTGGAGGCTATAGCCAAATCAAACTAATTGGCCCAGACCACAGAACAATTTAAAATAGCTCATCTTGGGGCTGTAACTGTTTATGGGCTCTCTATTATCAGTATAGCCAGATAGTGCATTAAATATCTTACTGGCAATAACAAAAGCATGACTGTGAGATTGACGCATTGTTCATTTTCAGATTGACTGATAAAAGGAAAGATGGTATGACCTCTAAATACGAGATTTACTGAAATGTTTAAAGGTTTGTAAGAACGTATTAGCTGTTCAAGGTGGAAAACTGGGGACTGGGCTGAGTTTGTTTTTCAGTGTTGGCAAAGTGTATGGTAAGGCAGTTTGTCTGTTAGCACACAGGATCAGCACCAGCGAGATGCTAGATGGAAGTGGGAATGAACACTCTGAACCTGCAAATATTTACCACTGAACTATGCCACTCCAGTGATGTATTTTTAGGTCCCTTTTGAGCTCCTAAAAGCCACAAGCACACTTGTTTCACTTGTTTTCCATTAACACGAACAACTTGAAAACTGAAAAAAACGCATATGTAATCATTTCAATCAGCAGACTAGTTTAAATGTTTAGTGTTGTTGATTAAACATAGATTAGATTTGCATAGACTTTATCTGGGGATAATGCCCGATTATGGGGATGGATCCAATAATCAGACAATAGCATAAACCCCCAGCTTGGCTGTCAGCCAACTGCTGATGGAGTCTTTATCCTGGTGGTGGTGGAGAATGCTGTGGTTGGATGCTGGCATCAGCATATTGGCTTAATAAAGAGCACAATGATCAGTTATTGGCTCCTCTGTGGGTAAGAAAGAGGTTGCTGGATTATTTGTTTGGATGATGGGAAACAGAGGGATCAGCCTCTTGTATTTTGAAAGTCTTAGAGGGAGCAATTATTGAAAATGTGAACAAGAAATAATTGAGAATTAAGTTGTCTACATGATTGAAAATTTGGCAAGGATAGAGGGATGGATTGTACATTCAGTCAACTCTGAAATACTGTCATTAAAAATGTTCCATTCATCATCAGACATCTTAAAAAAAAAATCAGCTCATGTTACGCCTACAGAACTATGCTAATAATGAAGCAATGATTTGGTAATTCAAATTTAAAAAATGAAATTTAAACAAAAATAAACTAAAGATTATTAATACTGTAACTCAGGGTTACTTTTAGGTGTTTTTTTCCCCCAGAGACACTGTAAATCTATATATGTACAGTATATGTTTGCATGTACATGTGTAGATAACCATGGGTGCATTGGTGTATGCACATCTGCATGCATATATGAATACAGATAAGTCTGTGTGTCGATAAATCTGTAGATATTGGGAAGATAAAAGTATGTATATTATGTTTATTCTTATTATTCTTTTGCACTTCGGTGGGAGGATGGCAGGGTAGGAGAAATGATGTGCAGTTGTGTTTACAGCATGATGTGATATAGTCCTTTAATATATGCTAATGTGGTACATTCAAGTTAACTGTTACACATCTACCTGTGAATATATGCATGCTAAAACTTAATAAAGAAATCATTATGAAAAAATACTGTAACTCAGTGATAATAAAATAAACACTTCATAATGCCACATGGCAGTAATTGATGATTCATTTTCTTTTACATTTTTCAAAACTGCACCAAGTCTGCTGTCAGTCACTTCCCACATATGACAGTATGACTCTCCTTAGTAAAATCTGGCTGAGGTTCCTCATGATAAACACTGAACCCATGACTGAAGTGGTCATTCATCAAGTCAGTGTGGTTATAATATTTACAAATGATTGATTTGCTCAAATGGGCCCTCCTCATACTGAATGTGTTGGTGTGCATCTGTTTGTGTACTGGTATGTTTTAGCCCGAGTCTCTGTTTGGTCATTTTGTAATCTCATGCAGTCTGGTTTTTGGGACATTTTTCTCCTGAATGGGAAACTTGTCCATCTGCTGCATCTCCTAAAGGACCATCAAGGGAGAGAGTTGGGTGGCTACATCATGCAGTCTTACACACAGACAGAAACACACACACCTTTGTAAGGTGACGCTGTGGCATTTTCTTGGCACATATGGTCTGGTCAATGTGATCAGTGAAGGCCACGTTAACATGGCTGCAGTGGGACTATTTGTCTCTCATGGAAAGCAGCATGCTTTCCACCTGCTGTGTAATCTTCTGTGACACTTTGTACTCCGATGCCCCCTAGACAATATTATCCTCGTTACACCAAACCCATGAGAACGACACAAACAGGCTGTTATAGACTGTCACACTGTTAGTGTCATTATGGCTCCAATATTTTAGACAATAATGCCAGAGTGGAAAAAATGTGTGTGCAATAGTTGGGTTTTGAGAGTTTGTGTTTGTACATGTAGAGTAGAAACAATATGTGTGGATTAGTGAACTAGGGCTGTGTCCAAAAATACTCCCTTGTTCACTCGTTGACTTCTCCCTATATAATGGACAACAGTTGACTCAATAGTGAGCAGTAAAATGAGATTTCAGACACTTAATTATCATCATTAATTTTGTGTCATCACTGACAGCTCTAGAGTCACAACTGTAATTTTCGCGTCTATGAAATGCAGCGTATTGCATTGTGGGATTGGTAGCAGCAAGTAGTGTGCATGCCACGTACACTACTTCTTTCGATCCATTGTGGAAGTTTTGGGGGCACTATGTAGTGGGTAAATTTACACACTCGGGATTCAGACACTCAAATAAAATGGTGAACAGTAAATGTGGTGCACTATATAGTAAATAAAGAGTGATTTTACAGCCTTGATGTCCGTTTTGTTAAGATGAGGGAAGCAGTTGATGGAGAAGTGGTCCTTGTTAAATCTATGAAAGCAATATTTGTGGATATTTACAGTAAAAGAGGGTGTAGGTAATGTTATACGTTTGTTTTAATTCCTCAAATGTGCAGAGCCCATCGTTGCTCAATAGATCAATAATCTTAGTAAGTGCCCTTTCAGCACAAAATCCAGGCTTGAAAGTGCCAGGTTTAAAGTGGGCATTCCCCCAAATTGGAGAGAATTGGGACAGTTGTAATGCAACTCCTAAAAACTTGAAACCCAACCCTAATTCTATTCATTAGAAAGGCATTTTGAGTATCTTTTTTTTATCTGAAAGTTAAAGTTGTTTGGAGTGTAAGTATATATATAAAGGCAGAGTGGATGTTAAATCTCCAACAGTGGTTTTCATCCTGTCCTGCTCTCACAGCTGGTGAACTCCCCTGTTAAACATGTTGATATACTCACACAGAATATACACAGCAATTAAGTAATTAGCTGGGCTGAATTCACATGTGACACAGCAACATATGCAGGAATGTGTGTTTGTGAGTGAGTGAACAAGTGAATGTTTCACGCCTAAATGAGGTGAACTCACTCCAGCTGTGTCTTGACTTTATCTCTGACTTTCTCCAGCTGTTCCCAGCAACACCTAATCATTTACTCGTCCCACAGAGGGGGGCTGCGAGAGAGAAAGAGAAAGTGGTGAAAGTGTAAACAGCTTTCATAAAATGTTTATGCTAATCATGTGCCAAATTCGGTGTTGTGTGTGTGGGGGGTATGTAAAATTTGCTAAAGAAACACATGTGGTGGCTCCCTCTCCTCTGTATCCTGATTGTGATTGTTATTGCCTGTATATTTCTGCCACTGGCAACAACACTCAGCAGTGTAGGTGGACTGACCATCATGAGTGGCCAACTGGGACCTGAAGGTCAGCAGTGAGCCGAGAGAGACCCATGCCTTCCCCATAGAGAGAGAGAGGGTGAGCGTGGGATGTGGGGGTTATTGAGTGCATCATGGTTCTCCCCTTCCAACTATTGTTTAGTTGCTGTAAATAGAAAAGAATATATCACTGATGAATATGAAACAGTTATGAAATTCAAAAGCAGTCGGTAAAAATCAGAGGAAAAAGGCCATTTCAAACAGATATTAGAACAACTGCCAACTAGCCGATGAATTTAATAGGGGTGCAACAGGTGTCAGTTGTGCTAACCTGCAACAGCCTTATATTAATATTAATATTCTGTGAATGTCATGACAGCCACTTAATCGTCACAATCATCTTCATCTGATTAATAATTCTGTTTATCAATTTTCACAGCAGATATTTTGACGTAGTAGGAAAATACAGGTGTTACTAATTACATTAACAATGGCGCAGTTCTATTCCAGTGTTCCAGTAAGTCATGACAGTGAGCCAGGACCCTGCAACTGAAGCAGCTAAATGGAATTCAGCCATCATTCATTTCATTATTTACACCTGTGCTTTTCCTGCTGTGACGTCAAAATGTCTTCCTATGTACTAACCTCTACTGTAATCAAATTCATAATTCAGTAAAATTACCGTCCCATGGACAAACATCACATTCACAAAGCCAGATTTCTTCAGTGTCTACCAAACATAACCCAATTTTGTGTGGAATTTCAGACTTTAGGGAGTTTGACCCCAGCTAGTTTTTGGACTTTGGCTGCCTGCCTGGTCCCTGGGTTTCCTTTGCCTCCACTGACTGCCTACCTCTTTCCGACCTATATCCTGCCTTTTTGACTGGTAAAATCTTCTTTTCTGTTACAACTGAGATACCTACTGATTCTGCCTCTGGGTTTCACTCCAGAATTGTTGCAGTGATCTGTAAAATTTAAGGCTGAGAATAATGTAGTTTAGTCTAAGACTGTACGGTATATTGATTTTCATCCATCCTCTGCTGTGATTTTAGACACTGCCATTCCTCTTTCACTCTGTACACCAGTTGCCTTCAGTGTGTTCCAGTCTTTTCCACTCACCTGATCCTCCACCTGTCTGCATACCCATACCTCATTACCACATCAGCCCCACACTAAGTATACTTTACCTGTCCAGTAATTATAGTAATTTTCCAGATTTTCTATCGCAGGCTTGTTTCCTGTATCTACCTGCCTGTGACTCTAACCACAGCTAGTTTTTGGACTTTTGGCTGCCTGCCTGGTCCCTTCTGGTCTTGTTTGCCTCCGCTGACTGCCTACCTGTTGCTGACCTATATCCAGCCTTTTGAGTAGTAAAGCCTTTTTGTACACCATACTCCTACCTGCTGAGTTTGTTTCTGGGTCTCACTCCAGATCTGTTACAGTGATAACCTAAATTTTGAGGCTCCAAAATGAACATTTAGGGGGCAGAGCATGGGAACCATGCCAACAATAGCGAGAGTAATGTAGTTTAGTCTAAGAATGTACTGCTGTGATTTTAGACCCGCTCTTCTCTGTTGCCCTCAGTGTATTCCTGCCTTTTCCAGTCTGATAACCTGAACCTCATTACCCCATCAGCCCCACAGTGTGTGTGTGTGTGTGTGTGTGTGTGTGTGTGTGTGTGTATATATATATATATACACACACATATATATATATATTCACATATATATATCTGCTCAGTAATTCTAGTCATTTTCCAGATTGTCTATTGCAGCCTTGTTTTCTGTATCTACCTGCCTGCCTGTGTTAGTGGCTTTGAACCCAGCTAGTTTTTGGACTTTTGGCTGCCTGCCTGGTTCCTTCTGGTCTTGTTTGCCTCCGCTGACTGCCTACCTGTTGTATATCCTGCCTTTTGAGGAGTGAAGCCTACTCCTCCTTGCTGATCTTGCTTCTGGGTCTCACTCCAGAATTGTAATACTGATATCCTAAATTTTGAGGCTCTAAAATGTAGTGGCAGAGAGCATGGGAACTGTGCCAACAACGGAAAGAGTAATGTAGTACAGCACGGTCTAAGAATGTACTGTTATACTGATTTCTATCCATCCATCTATCCATTCATTGCTTATCTGGGTCCAGGTCAGGGTGACAGCAGACTAAGCAAGGTAGCCCAGTGGTCTGTCTCCCCAGTCATGTCCTCCAGTTCCTCATGGGGATTGATTTTCAATCTTTATTTAACCTTTAGTTGTCATAGACTGCCTACGGATTACAATATCTTATGGCTACTAAATTATTTAAGTTAATATAACAAACATGACACCATAAAACAGATTCCAGTGAAGGATTCACTTCTGTTTGAGGTATTTTTGCAACCATAATTGTTAAGCTACGTGTGGTATTTGCAGCTTCTACACAGTGAAGTAAGAGCTTATAAAGAGCACTGGAGGAAAGTATTATATCTTTCCTGTTTTACTGCAGGCTGTTACGGTTAAATACAAAATAATCCAAACTCACCCAAATGTTAAATTTCACATTAAAATTCATCACCCGTTACGGTTATGAAAATGCCAAGTTTATTTCAAGCACCCCATTTAAGAAATATATATCATATAATATCATTGTAGACCATACAGGAATACTTTGTTTCAAAGTTTCCACAATGTGAGTGGCAGGGTGTGGAGTGCACCGTAGGTCTGTTGAAGTCAGCCCTTCTGAATATAAATTTATAGAACTTGCTGGCTCACAAAGAATCAGTATGCAGAGAACGAGGGAAAGCAATTTGATAAATTACAGCTGTACACCTTCCATATATTGTGTATAATATGGATAAATGTCTAAAATTGCAGCACAATTAGACAAACAACCAAGTCTGCCAAGTCTGAGGCCACAGGTGTCCCCTCTGCCGTGTGTCTCTGCTTTGTGTCTAAATAGGAAAATATCAACTATGGGTGGACTGCCCACTTTCCTCTATTTAAAAAGATCTTAAATTGTAATTTGGCTTCATCTAATAGGCTTATGAGATGCATCAGTTTTCATATGAATTCCATTTCCGTTTTTTTTGCGTGCCAAAACAGGTGTTATCTCCATTCCACAGCACCATCCCAACATGAAAGCATGATCTCAGAACCAAGTGGTTCCTGATGATCAAATAATCACCTGCTATGCAGAAAACAACATGATAATTTCATCTCTGTTGCCCCTTTGCTCTCATATGCTCGAGAGTGGAGTAGATCTAAAGCAGCACTAAGCGAAATCCTCGTTCTGTTGTGTTTTCAAAACACCCAGGAGGAAGAGATGTGAAATTCTTTAAGCTGTATCATTATGTTTAACAGCCATTTAAAGAAATACTCTCACATCCCGGTAGATTTGGTCTGATGAATGTTTTGAATGTGGATGAATACCACAGATTTTTTTATAGATGAAAGCTGGAGAGAAGACAAATATTGCCACTTGCATTTTTATCCGTACACTATAATTAATCAATCAAATATCTAGTGATGAGAGGTTGCCATTCAGTGCAAAAAAAGAGCAAAATTGTCACAGAAAAATAACATGAATGTTGCTGTAAAGCTGCTGGACATCCCCTACATCTACTTTCAGTATACTCTCCTCCCTTATGAATATACTGTAGGTTGCTGATGCTCAATGTCAAGACAAAGTGACTCATAATTTCATTTCTTCCCCAGAGCCTACAGCACTTTAATGTCCATATACTACCTATTCCCTGAAAATCCAAACCAGACTTCATACAACATACTTTTATGTTTTGTATATGCAAGGTGACTACCACATGCTTTATGTTTTATATACGGCAGTGTAGTACTCTATGTGTATTGTACTGTATATGACCTGTAATGTATGTTATTTGCTAAATTTATAGAGCAGGGTATAGAAATATTTTGCCATGGGTCCACACATGGCAATAAGGTTTATATTTTTAATTTAGTCATGTATGTAATAAAAGTCGTTTTTGCTGCGTCTGGTTCATATTTGGATTAATGTCTTATGTTGCTCTTTGCAGCACTTTGAGGCTTTGTGCATCTTTCCCTGATGCACATTTTTTACATTTCTGTCCTGTAAGGCTCCTATAATTCATCATGTAAGTCCATAAATACAATGTGCTGCTATACATTCCTCTGACACTCTATCTAATATTCCACAAATGCAGCTTCTTATCCTCTTTAAGACTATTTGTCATTGTCAACTCCCCCTTACCCCCTCACACACACACACACACACACACACACACAGAGACAAACAAACATGGGAACACATACTATATCCATCTTGGAGTGGGTGTGGTAGTGGGTGTGATGACTGTGGATTCTGCAGGTTGGACCCGTGCTTGCACCATTGCTGAGCTGTTTGGTTGGCTTAATCTGGACTGTGGATAAAAGACAGATGCACAAAAGTAGCATTTTTTTGTGAGTGACAAGAACAAATTCACTGTAGTTTGTGCAACAGCAGTCAGGTGTGTCCCTGAACAGGCAGGGGTTCAACATGTGACTCAAGGACACTTCAGAAGCAGCAGGGATTATTTGAAACTGATGAACACACAGCAGGGCTCTCGCTACTTCAGGGGCCTCGCTATCCTCCACGATCCGGCCTATCCAGGTGGAGCCTCGATTAAGTGGATGTGGATGGATGTACCCTGCTGCTTTTCTGCCTTTTCTACACTCTGTTTATCTATCTATCTATCTATCTATCTATCTGTATGTTCTCTCTTAAACACACAAAGACAGACATGCACAGGTCTCTCTGTCCCAGTGGGAGCTTTCTACAGTCACCCTCTGACCCACTGCAGAGACTGTGTGTCTCAGAGCAGCTGCTCCAGCTCCAGACTCAGCTGACTCCTTCAGGAGAAAAACTAATGTTAGTGATCCGCTCACTGATCTGTCGCCTGCTGTCCGACCAGCAGAGCCTGGTAGTGGGAGAGCTCACGACTGCAGACCCCAGAAGCAGTAAGCTGGGGCTCCTTTTTCTGTTTTCACCTCACTACTATTTGCATTTTTCATCTGTTAATTTTAAAGTTTAGGCTACTTACATTGTAACTCCTCGTTCCAATCATCTCTGAGATTTTCCTCTCTGATATTTGTTTTCTCAAATAACAATGTAGGTCTAGCTTGCAACATTTATCCTGCTGAAACATCACTACCTTCCTGAAACAAGGGTTCGATGTACTGTATATGTTATTCAAAAAAAGTAGTTTGTGCCTGCAGGATGAAGCCATTACTTTTCTTGAATGATTCACAGAGCCCAGAGCTGGACAGGGGCCGTGGAACATGTCAAGCATTATAGATATTTACTGTTTCAGGGCCCTAAGCGGGCTGTTGTCAGGGGGCAACAATTTCTAGCAGCAGCTCCTGGTTGCAACACTGCCTTCAAAAAAATAAAAATAATTCAGGTACGGTTTGCTTCCAGAAAGGATAAAATAGCTGCTTCCCTGTAGCTCTGTAAAATCACAACAGGACCAAAGAGAAAGAAAGAGTGACACCCTCTGCTGTCATTCATCTAATCCAGTGGTTCTCAACCTTTTTGACGTGTCTAATATTTGTTGTTTCCTTCTTCCAAATTACTGTATCATTTTACTTCTTCACTCTAAACAAATATTCAGATGTGACAATGAAAAAAATCTCTCTTTCACGGCTGAACTGGTAGATGCATGCAAACTGAAGCCATGTCTACTTGCTACCCCTTGTCACAGCTTGAAAGATTAAAGAGAGATTGTTTTCCTTGTTTCATTTAAATATTTGTTGAGACTGAAGAGGTACAACTACACAGTAATTTAAGAGAGGAAAAAAACAAATATTAGAGAAAGCTCTGAGCAGAAACAAGTTTCTCCAGAAGGTCTCCAGATTGGGAACCACTGATTTATTCTAATTTATACACTATAAAAGACTGAAAGAGAGATAATGTTTTTGATGATTTAACTACACATAAGTAGTTATATTTTCAAACAACTCTTTAAGTAGCCCAGTGATTGACTTCTTTGCTGTTAGTGGGCAAAAAATAACAGCAGTGCCCTGGTTTTGGTTAGAAAACAAGCTGGCAGGCTGGAGAGCTGCCTGCACTGACCAGGAGTTTGGCTGCCAGCTGCAGGATGTATAACAGTATATGAAGTGAGTTAACCCAACACACTGCAAATGTGCCTGTTGGTTGAAGTCTGTGTAAATCACTGTTTTAGGAGCAGCTCTAAAAATAGCTGAAACGCAACCAAAGGCTTGCTTTTCTTTAAAAAAACAAAACAAGCGAGGTCTTGCATCGTGGCTCTCCACAGTTGGTTCAATATCAAAGCCAAAACCTGTTTTGATACGGGCGGCCAGCCGGTCATGTGGGGGAGACGGCAAGGTCGTCTGGGTTATGGAGAGAATCCAGTGGAGATGCAGCAGTTTGTGGCTCCGCGCTGTTTGTTTTGCTGTCAGGCGGGTCCATCTGGCGGGCATCAGAAGGACTGCTCATGTGGAGACTGTACATTTTCTTGTTGTGGCTCTCACCTTCATCTGTTATGCTCCGTTTACCCCCTGAGCTATCTCATGACACACTTTCCCACCGTGTTCAGTCCGGGTGAGAGGAAATGTTACATATCCAAAGCCCGAGTTAGACACTAAACATCCGGTCAGGATGTAAACAGTCAGGAAGTGGAGGGGGAAACTTTTGCACTTAATGCTAATTAATAATGCTAACTCTGTTCTTTAAGTTAAGCTAGCTAGCTACCGAATTAAGCTAGGCTAACTATATCATTCGACCGTTAGGCACAGTTTCTAAGGCTAAAACATATTAATATTAACATTTAAATAATAATTAATTTAATTTGCCCTAAGTTTACCCACCTTGTTTATTTACCACTACCTACATCAGTGTGTATCACCGGGTATGACACACTGCCCACCCGCGGTGCTCATCACTTCTCACCGGAGTGTGTGGAACTCAAGCCCCCGGCCGGTCACCGAAGAATAGCGGTCGTTAAATATTCATCCTCCGTTCCCGGTGGCACACTTTTCCTCTCTCCTGTCCGACCCCTGCTGCTCTGAGCCCCGCCAGAGGAGCAGCAGAGTTGAGGAACTGTGTGAGTAGTTAAGATTAACAAAATGTAAACAGGGATTTTGTTGTAGTTTTTGGTGTTTTTTTTATTTGTCCTTTTTGACCCAGAAGAGGATGGGGAAACGTGACTACGGAGCTCCAGTGACGTGAGACACTCCGATGTTGGGTGTGCCGGAGTAAAGGTAGGTTTTTGGCTGCAGCCACACCTCCTCCCTCCCCTTTAGTCCACACATAAACTGCACAGTCTATCTCGTCTTTTGCCTGCACACTTAGGTTAATCTACTTCTCTCCTGCAAGATAAATACTTCTCCTGGAGTTAGACTAACTAATGTATCTCCTTACCACTCATTAAGACTATATTAAATCATGAAAAACAATGCAAAATGGTTAGGTAATTGCCTTGTGTTGCTGCAGGCCTGTAAACTTACCTGATACAACCTACTTCAAACTGTTAGGGGTGCTGCAGGTGTAATGCTGGTCCACTAGATAGCAGCAGATTACTGTGTGTGTGTGTGTGCGTGTGTGTGTGTTGTGTGTGTGTAAAGTGACAAAGATGGTCTGCTGCTCCCCCTCAGGACCTGAATGCTTTTGATGAGCCTCATCAAGTCCACCTTTGTCATAAGTCTGCTTTTCTCTCCCGGGCATGTATCCCAGTTCCTCTGTGTTGTCTCCTCTCTACAAATTCTATCAAAAGATGGAGGACCACCTGCCAGCAGCGATTGTTTTTGGAAGAGGGAGACTGGCTGCAACTCAGAGCTTTTCACGTTTGATAGGGTCTTTTCATTCTGCTTCAAAGGCAGATGTACGGTTAGAGACAAACCGTGGGAAATCCAGGAAAAAATACTCTTTCATCACGCTTTCCGTCTTTTTAATGCACATGTG
The DNA here is from genome assembly GCA_003416845.1 of Oplegnathus fasciatus. Classification (NCBI taxonomy): domain Eukaryota; kingdom Metazoa; phylum Chordata; class Actinopteri; order Centrarchiformes; family Oplegnathidae; genus Oplegnathus; species Oplegnathus fasciatus. The sequence goes on from NTHP01000164.1 coordinate 805,794, forward strand.
CACCCACTCAAAGACATAACTCTGCATAAGCACACTGTGCACGCATGCACACCACACATGTGTTCTTTGCTGGTTGGTAATGATCAGATAGACTTACACACCAAGACCAAAAGATCAGGATCTGGCAACCCAACACCTATACCCTGTAACAGGACAGATCTGGCAATCCGACCCCTTCCCTCTGGAAGAGGAATAATTTGGTTGATGGCACTAATAATCACAGCCCTGTTACCGATCCTTCACTGGCTGTGTGTGTGTGTGTGTGTGTGTTTGAGAGAGTCATTTCTCTGTTATTGATACCTAGAACGAAGACGTCACATATCTAACAAGTGGGTGTTTCTCCTGCCTCTGCTCCTTCTCCTGCTGTTACGTATGTGGAAGTAGGTTGGTGGCTGCCTGCATTGCTCATCATGCTGATGCTGTTTAAATATAACATTTCTTACAATGATGCATCTCTTGTCTTCGCTCATACACACACACCTGACAGTATATGTTACTATGGAAAAAAAGGGAGGAGTAGATTTAAGGTCAGATAGCGTAAAGGTGTGTCTACGTGACCTATCTCACGCATAAGCATACATGATACAGAAATTAGAGATTGTTAATTATTGGATATTTGCGGATTTGATGACATCTTATTGCCAATCAGGCTTATCTTCTGCATCCCATGTCTGTCTCTCTTTCTCTCTCTCTTTCTGTCTGTCTCTCTCTCGACCTTTTGTATTATTTATGCCCCGCCCCCTCAGCCACCCAGAGCTCTCGAGTTTCACCTGTAGAGCCAGATGACAAATTAAGACTCCTTCTACGACCCGCCACAAGGAACTCCTCAAATGCACACAAACACATATATATACGCACATGCAAACGCACACACGTACACACAAACAGGCAACCCATCTGCCCTTCTCTCTTTCTCCCTCACACACACACTTACTCACACACACACACACACACACACACACTAGCTGTCACACACTCTGAGGAGGGCAGTGTGAACAGAGTGCTGTGCTGAGTGAGGAATTGTGTTGTAGTGAGCAACAGAGGACGGAGTAGGTCAAAGGAAGAAGCTGAGTGTGACCTTAAGACTTTTGTCCTGGAGTTTTTTTGCTTACTTTTTTTTTTAGCTACTAAAGAAGAGACCTCCTGCAAGGACGCAACGAATTTGAAGACTGCAGAGATTCTGGCGACCACCACATTTGCTCTTCTCTACTGTTTGTCATTGAATGTTGAGGTGACTATGATGGAGAGCTGTCTTGATGAATAAGTGTGGTGACACTGCCACAAGAGTCTGTCTTTTACTACAACTCTACAAGAGACAAGCTGGACCATAGAGAGGGTATTGAGCTGGAGTAACAGCTGCCTGTTTTGTTTGTGTGTTTTTAATGTTTGTATGCAGTTTTACAGAAAGCAAATGCCGCAGGGATCATACTGTGTGGAAATTAGTTAAACCAACACAGTAAAAATCTCTTTTGTAAGAGTTCGCAGCGAGGTTAAGCGTGATAGTGCAGTCAGTGCTATGCATACATAAGGAGAATTAGATTCATAGAAGATGTTTAGAGCTATGACCCATTGAACCTTTTGACCTTAAAGCCTACAATAGAGGTGGACATGAATAGGTAGAGATTGGCTGTCTCTTAATAGGGGTTCTATAACTTAGGGGTCTCTGTTTAGAGATTTCTATGTAGAAATTGGACATATCTTGATAGTGTGCACAAAAAGCGAGGTCGGGCTTAGAGAGCTTACAGTTAGGAAACTCTAAGCAGGGGTTGGAGATCCAGAGGAGGGTTTTGTAAAGAGTTTGAGATCCCTGGGTAGGGCTTGGATGTTATTTGGTAACAAGATGTGCAAGGGTTTGTCAGTTTGTGTTTCTAAGACTTTAGCACTGACTTAATAATCTTGGTAAATGCATTTTAACACAGTTCCTGAATGGGATGGTGATATGAAGATCAGAGTTTACGTACAGTAACTACTTGGTTTCATTGTGTGTATGCTAGTGTTTGTGTTTATATACATGTGTTTATGTGTGTTTGGGTAAAAGATTGCTGACATTTAGCTATGTACGTCTGGACAGGGGCCTTCATGGGGACCAGATTTGGGCAGCGTACAACTGCTTTGGCCAGGTGGACCTGTCCTCACACAGATACTGAACCTGCATATAGTGCCGGCACAAAGTCAACTAGGCATATCTAAACCAAGGAATCTTTGAAAGGTCAGACTCCTGATCATATTTTCTTAAAATATCTCATTATATTTTCTTCATGTTAAACTTAAGATACACTGTATTACAATATTGCCTTCCATACAGTGTGCATGTAATATTTGTGTGTTTGTGTGAAGGTTTCCAGAATTGCATCCTGAAGAGAGGGGCATGGTGTGGTCCTAGCCACTTGTCAAAATGCCTGGCAAGAAAGACAACAAGAAGGACGCAAAGAAGGGTGGAAAACCTGAACCAGAGAAAAAGAAAGAGGAGGAAAAGAAAGGGAAGGATGACAAAAAGGGAGGAAAAGATGACAAGAAAACCAGCAAAGATGATAAGAAAGGTGCAAAGGATGATAAGAAAGCGGGGAAGGATGATAAGAAAGGGGGGAAGAAGGGAAAGGAGGAGCCACCCAAGGGGAAAGATGATGGAAAGAAAGGAAAAGACAAAGGGAAAGGTAAGAAAGTGGAGTCTGAGGAGGAAGAGGAGGAGCTCCTGAGTGATGAAGAGGATGAAGAGTTGAGTGAAGAAGATTATGATGAGGAAGACTCAGAGGATGACAGGAGAGGGAAGGGGCGAGGAGGCAAGGGGGCTAAGGGAAAGAAAGGGGGGAAGTCTAGACGTGGGGAATACTCAGAAGAAGATGACGAGGAGGATGAAGATGAGGAAGAGGAGGATGACGAGTACGAAGAGGATTACGGCAAATCCAAAAAGAAATCTAAAGATGACCGCCACCATAAAGGAGGGAAATCTGATGCTGATGCAAAGAAGAAGAAAGGCAAAAAGAAAGAGGAAGCTCCGCAGCTTCCGATAAAGGAAATCCCAAAGAAAGGTCTGAAGAACATGTCTAGGATGTTCATGAAGTTTTCTGGCTTCAAGAGGCGCAGAAATAGCAGGAAAAAGCTGAAAAGTACATCACGTTTGTTCCTGGGCTTGGGGAAGAGAAAGAACCGCCTTGCTAAGAAGAAACGCCGCAAGTCCATGCTGAAGAACACCTCTCGATTCATGATGAGGTTTAAGGCCAGCAAAAAGAGGAAAAAGGAGAAAGAGGCCAAGGAGAAGGAAGCAGCAAATGGTGGGAAGAAGCCAACCTATATGCTGCTTCGTCTGGGAGGAGGGAGGGACTCAAATGAGAAGAAGGGGGGCTTCTTCAAAGGCTTATTTGGAAAAAAGGATGGTGATGGGCCTGCTGACGACTTCAAAAACAGAAGTGTGTTGCTGGGTAAGGTGGCAGCAGCAACTAATTGGCTGACCAAACGCTTCCTGTCCACTAAAATGCGAGGAAATGCAGGAAACCATGGCTGGGGTGGACGTAGGGCGCATAGCCAACAGGCTAGCTCCAGAGGTTATCTCCGTGGTTATCATAATGATGGTTATGAGCATGGGGAGGAGGCTTATGGATACGACCAGCGACATTCAGTCCGCCAGAAAGGTTATGGAGGCTATGATGATGGTTATGGTGGTTATGGAGACGAGGCAACTGCAGCATATGATAACCAGGGTTACTATGACAATGGAGCGGGGGGAGCAGACTATCAAGATCTGGGTTACTATGAGGAAGAAGGACTCTATGATCCAAATGCAGAATATTATGAAGATGGTCTTTATGATGAGGGCATGGAGGACTACTATAACCCTTATTCCACTGCCCAAGGCTACTATAACAACCAGGAAGCTGATTACCATGGTTACCAGCAACAACAGGCATTGGCAATGTATGGTGACGAGGGTCTGGACTACTATGCACTGATGGGTGAGGACCATATGTATGGAGGAGAGGTCGATGGATTCCTTGACCCTCAGGCTCAGGGTTATTATGACGAAAATGGCCAAGGAGTTTACTACAGTGATGGACAAGGGGGTTACTATGATAATGGACAGGCAGGTTATTATGAGAACCCTTATGCAGCAACTATGGAAATGCAAGGGGGATTTCCACCAGACTATCAACTTAGCTATAGTGATGCTGGCATGCCCTACCAAGACTACAGCTCCCAGCAGGCCATGGGATTCCCACCAGGAGGCCAGCAGGTCTTTGGCTTTGGAGGGCAAGGGATGGATCAGGCACAGGGCCTGTATGGGGACCAGTATGCAGACCAGTATGATCAATATGGGGATGATATCGGTGGAGTTCAGGGAGGGGAGATGACATTTAGAGTTCCTAGACCTCAAGTGCGCCTATTTGGGAAAGAGCGTCTAGATGTGCCCCTACCCCCTCCACCTACTTTGCCACCTGATCCAGAATTTGAAGACATGTCAGAAATCCAGTATGAAGACCAGATTCCTCTTGCACCAAGTCAACTTGGTGACATGATGTCATTACAGCAGCAAATGGGAATGTCACCACAACAACAAATGATGATGTCTCCTCAAGAACAAATGATGATGCCCCCACAGATAATGTCACCACAGCAACAGATGATGTCACCACAGCAGCAGATGATGTCACCACAGCAACAGATGATGTTACAACAAGAACAGAGTATGTCCGCCCAAATGATACCATCAGAGATTATGTCACCACTGCAACAAATGATGCTACCACAGCAACAGATGATGCCCCAGCAGATGATGTCACCACAGCCACAAATGATGTCACCGCAGCAACAAATGATGTCACCACAGCAGCAGATGATGTCACAACAAATGATATCGCCGCAAGAGCAGATGATGTTGGCACAGCAACAGATGGTGTCTCCTCAAATGATTTCTCCACAGGTAATACTAGCTCTGTTGTGTCATTGACTTTGTATAACCATAGTCTTTAGTGCTATATGGTCACAGAAGGGCAACTTTGCCGACTTTCGACCTGATTCCTATTGTAATGTGGGATGAACATATGAAAATGTGACAAAAATTCACATTTTATTTTACAGAGTACACCTCCACCGTCCCTCCAAGCAACCAGCTTAAATTACACAGCCTGTAGTTCCTTATTGTAAGTAATCCCACCCTAAAGGGAGAGCCAAAGCATCTCTTAACAACTAAGAAAATGTTCCGCTACATTGTGAGATTTCAAGTAGTGAAATCTAAATAGACAGATCAAGGCAATGAGGGATAGTAGTGTTGGAGTGAATAAAAAGATGCATTTCTATCATATAATTAAGTAGGAATATTTGTAGCTACTCAACAGTCAGTCTGTGGTTTCTGCAAACGAGAAGTGTTAAAACAATGAACATCTCCATATTAGCTTGGTTAAATTCTTGCCATCAGCACCTAATGTTAAGCTTGTATTTTTCCAAACCACTTACCTATGATGAGTGGCATATTATTCCATTGCTTGCCATGAACATAAATGTTAGAGAAACACAGCAGTGGTCTAATTCCTGTTGGCACTGGATACTTCTTTTAATTTATTTTTGACACAACACCACTGACATCCAGCTCACTGCAACGACCAACTGCTAGCCACGTGCAGCTGATTGCTCGTGAGCCTTAGCGGCTTGTTCAGGCCAGTACCTGGATAGCATGGTTGTGTGTGACAGTAGGGGGCTTGAAACTTTTAGTCAGTTGCTTGAAACTACCAGTGCTTGATTAGGGTAGTCAACTGCTATATAAGTCTTTCTCTAACCTAATGCTATTTGTTTATTACCAGCAATGTAATAAATAGTTTGTTGATTAAAATAGTCAATGTAACATTAGCTGCTAACTTCAACTAATTAGAGTTAATATGGACATTGTATCTGACCTTTGCCAAGTTATTTTGTGGTTGTTGTGTACTCTACTGATATGCTTGCACATTTTACTCAAGCATTAACACTTGCTCCAGTCTTCCCAACAATGTTGGCAAGTAACCCCAGTTGGGGTTTTGTAGCTGCGAGGCACCATGTTGGGGTGGAGGATTAGGGGGGTTACTTATTGCAGCGTTCACAATTAATACTGTTTTTTGTAATAACTGTTAAAAACAAAATGTGACAATGCCATTTTCTCTGCTAAGATTAGGTTCATTTTGAACAAAAGTGTACTGTGTCCTTGGTATGTGGTCCACAGAAACATTTAACTGTAGAGCAGATGTGCCAATTTACAGAACTTATTTTCCATAAGGTGGGCGACAGTATTCTAATTGGAAGACCCTAAATTTTCACTACAACCTTAAAACTATTTTCAGCACTGCTACCCCATTTTCACCAAATGTATTGCTCCCTTGTGTTTTTCCAGCAGCAGATGATGACTGACCCGATGATGATGTCACAGCAACAGGGTTATGGGCCAGTGATCCCTACCCCAACTGCCATGATTATTAAGCAAGCAGGTATGTCCCCCCTTCCTGCGCGGCGCATGCAACCCTCTCCAACTCCATCCCGCCGTTCTGTCATCATGCCCTCCCCACAGATGCAGCGCCATCCCTCTGCCATGGCCTCCCCAGTACCTTCTCCTATGCTTCCACAGAGACGCAGCCCCTCCCCACAACCATCCATGAGGAGTGGGTTCATTAATGTACAAAGACCGCCCTCTGTTATGTCGAGACGAATCTCACCTCCTTCCTCCCCCATGGCCTCCCCCCTTGCCAGTCGTAGAATGCAACCTCAGAGAACACCGTCTCCCCTAGCTCGCGGACCCTCACCACCTCACTCTCCCCGTGCCTCCATGATCCGGCAAAGTCTTCCACCTTCACCAAGAATGTCAATGAGACAACGTTCTCCACCTTCCTCACCCCGTGCTTCCATGAGGAGGCGAAGTCCCCCACCCTCTCCCACTCCAGCCCACAGCCCGTTTGGAGGGAGGAAGATACGTGGACCACCCTCCCCTCCCCTCTCCCCTGGCCATGCATCTCGCCCTCTCTCTCCACAGCTCAGTAGAAGACCATCTCCCTCTCCCTCCCCATCTCGTCGCAGTTTATCCCCTGCAGGGCCCCGACCTGCCCCATCATCTCCTACCCTCTCTCGTCGCTCAACTCGGCTGCTCAGGGACCCCACACCATTGGCCCGGCCTAGGATGGGGGGAAATGTTCCCTTAGGTACTGTCAGGCCCTCTCCTATGGGTCTCCGAGGGCGCCCAGTGCCTCCACCCACCCAGAATGTGCGTCCATTCCGTGCCTCCTCCATACGAAGCAACAGGTCTTCTGTTCTCACAGTTGACTCCTCTCTCCTCTCCTCCCCTTTTCACTCCCCTCACATGGTCCACCGTGCTCCCCTAGGGAGGAAAGAATCTGGACGATTTCGTCCTCGCCCTGTGGCTCGAGGACGTCCCCTCATGACCCAGCAGTCTATAAGAAGGATGCCTCCCGCCTCTCCACAGCCCTCCCTTAAACGAATGCCACATCCTGCATCCCCACGCTTGTCTCCTCGACTTTCTCGTCAGTCCTCCCCCCTCCTGCCCCCTCGAGTTGCCCATCCACCCACTTATGCACCAGAAACGTATGTATCTGGCCCCTATGCTGATCCCTACACTGAGCAGTCGCATCAGTTTGTTGTCCCCTCTTCTCCCATGTTATCTGGAGCTTTGCAGAACCAGGCTATCCGACAGGCCTCTTTCGCTTCCCCCCTTGGCCCAGAGCCAGCCCAGGTGGTAGGCATGGGTGAGATGGCTAACGAATATATAGAACCTTATGCTCCCTCATCCCCTACACTTTCTGGTGCAATGCGAAACCAGGTCATTCGGGATGCGTCCTATGTTCCCTCACTGCAGAGACCAATGTCACCTTATGAGCAGCCTATGGCCCCTTCATCTCCCATGTTGTCTAGGGCTCTGCAGAATCAAGCTATACAAGATGCATCTTATGTTTCGCCTTTACAAAGGCCAATGTCCCCTTATGAACAGCCTATGCCCCCTTCATCTCCCATGCTGTCTGGAGCTCTGCAGAATCAAGCTATACGAGATGCATCTTATTATTCTCCTTTACAAAGGCCAATGTCCCCTTATGAACAGCCTATGCCCCCTTCTTCCCCAATGCTGTCTGGAGCTCTGCAAAACCAGGCAGTGAGAGACGCTTCCTATGTGTCTCCTCTTCAGAGACCCCAGTCCCCATATGCCTCATCTGTACCTTCCTCTCCAATGCTCTCTGGAGCCATGAGACATGGTCAGGCACTAAGAGGTGTGGCTTCTTATCAGACACCACAGCTACGTTCACCATATGGACCAACTGTTGTTACTCCATATGATTATATCTCTGAGCCTGGCCCAACACCACTGCTTCATGATGCTCTACAGAACCGGTCTGGTTTGCAGAATGTCTCATCTTTAAGATCCCCTATGATGCAACGCCGTAACCCTTATGCACCAGCTGGTCCTCAGCTCCATAGTGCTCTTCAACAGAACCCAAACCTCCGCCAAGCATCTTTTCAGACACCTGTGCAACTCAGACGGTCCCCATATGGACCTCCACCACCCTCTTCACCAATGTTAGGAAGTGCCTTACAAAACCCACAGTTGATGCAGGCATCGTACCGGCTGCCAGATGGATCCTTGGTGTCACCATATGCAGATTCACGTTCCTCCCCGTTGCTCGGCCATGCCTTGCAAAACCGGCAAGTCCGTGGAGCCTCGTACACCTTGCCTGATGGATCAGTTATCAGGGTAGGTATAAAAGGAACATGTAAAAATAACTTTACAACCTGACATTTTGTTTATCTACATACAGAACAACAACAATTGTTTTATTACAGTTTTACTATCCTATATCACTCCTCCCCCCCACCCACACAGGACCCACGTGTGCCCCAGAAGCCCATGTCTCCTAACCTTTCCAGAGCTCTTCAGAACCAGGATCTCAAGAGTGCTTCATACACTCTCCCTGATGGCACCATTATAGACCCTAGAGAGCAAGTAACCCATGATTCATGATCCTTTAATTTAATTTACCTCTTATTGTTGTATTGTATTCCTTTCTTCTCTCTTTCTACTATTGTTAATCATGTAATAGTTAAAGCTGATGAATATTTTTCTCCCTCTGCTGTCTCTGCTCATTCAGCATCCCATTTCCCCAAACCTGGCTAAGGCCCTAAATAACCCAGCTCTGCGTGAAGCCTCCTATTCTCTCCCCGATGGTACCATTGTGATTGACTCCAAGAAACAGAAGTCCCCAAACCTTGCAGCAGCACTTCAGAACCCTTACCTGAAAAGTGCATCTTACACCCTTCCCGATGGTACAATCATCATTGATCCACGGAAACCTGTCTCTCCAAACCTCTCCAATGCACTTCAGAACTCTGCTCTGCGGAACGCCTCCTTCACACTACCGGAAGGGGTTCATGACCCCAATACACCCATTTCACCAAACCTGGCTAAGGTTAGCTATGGATTCAGACTCTGTTTTTTTACGTTCCCCCCCCACTTTCACACTACCTGCTACTTTGCGTGTGTGTTGATCTATTATTATTATTACCCCTTCCTCCCTTCTCATCTACATAGTAGGACTTGTGTAGTGGTATAGGGATTTGAAATAATTTCCACAAACTGATGGAGATCTTGTTTTGCTAATAATAGTTGATAATCAAATATTCTAATGCTTTAATTCTACTGACGATTAATTAAATTGCACTTGTGTTTAACCTGTCCGGCTTACCTTAACTGAAACTAGCTGTTGTAATACTTAGGCCCTCAGCAACCCAGCCTTGAAAGGGGCTTCATACACACTTCCAGATGGAACTATTATAGTGGACCCAAGGAAACCAAAGAGCCCCAACCTGGCAGCCGCCCTGCAGAATCCCTATCTAAAGGGTGTGTCCTACACCCTGCCGGATGGAACTATCATCATTGACCCACGGAAACCAGTTGCCCCTGACCTGTCTAAAGTGTGTACCTGTTAAATTTACTACTTTGCTGCTGCAGCTGTTTGTTTTATTGGATCTTTTTCCACTAACTGCTATGTTTGTTTGGCAGTTTAGCCATTACAGACTTTTGAATTGTACAATTTGATGACAATAATTTGCACAATTTAGCAAATTCTTATTATACCCTTGACTAACTACCTGGTGTCTTGCTCTGCAGGCTCTTACGAATCAGAACCTTCGTAATGCGTCATACCAGCTCCCTGATGGTTCCCTGGTTATCCCTGGCCAGAAGCCCTCCTCTCCCAACCTTGCAGCTGCTCTGAGGCAAAACCAGGCAATGCGGTCTGCAGGTCTCTATCATCTGTCAGAGAACTCTGTATTGTCAGGTGCGCCCAAACCCACCACTCCCAACCTCGCCTCTGCGTTGCGGAATGAGGGATTCCATGGTGTCCATTTCAGGTAGGGAACTACACTATAAATGGAAACTAGGACAGAGTGACCTGAGAGGCTTGTCCAGGTGTTGCACAGAATTACCTGTTGAGAAATCAAGATGCAATCTATAGCAGGCGTTAATTACCAATGGTGAATGAAACATTAGCCCTTTTCGACCAAAAAGTTATAGGAACTACAGAACCGGAGGAACTAAACTCAAGACACTAAACTAGGGACTAAAAGTCCCCTTTTGCGTTCCTGTTGGCGTTTCCTCTACATCTGAAGAACGTGAAGATTAGGTCATATAAGATGATGGATTAAAAAAAAGTGATGGTGTTTGAAATGCAAATTCCACACCCAAGGAAACAACAACACAGAGTCGTCCTGTTGTTATTTACTGATGTCTGGTGTCTGATGTTTGAGTTAGATGTAATGAATGAACAAAAAGGAGACATGCAGAGGAGGAAAAGGAGACTGAAAACTCCAGAGCATCAAAGTCGACAATCTGTGGAGTGTTTGATGGTTATTTATTTGTGCCTTAGATCATCTGCCATTAAACTGTCCGCAGATAATTATGTTTTCACTCACTTTGTTCTCTCATCACTGGTCTCTCTCTCTCTCTCATTAACTGCCTACCTCTCTCAACAGCAGCTCCCTCTGTTTCTCGTTCGCTCGTGCGCTCAGGTCGTTCACACTTTGTCTCCTTATGTTGCTCTTTTTTTGAACTAGTTGGGAAGGTGGCAGCAAAGCCCAATGTTGTTTTTAACATAAGTAAACGTCAAGAAATGTCCTCCCCTCATCCTAATATCAATACTAGAGTTTTAACAGTCCTTCTTTTATGAATGAAGCAGTACACAAGTGGTACACAAGTTGCCAAGGATTTTGTCCTTGACCAATCAGCGGCAGTCGGTCCATCATTCCGTCATCAAAAGCAGTTTTAGTTCCTGACTTCCTCGAAAGGCTCTTGGTTCCCTGGGCAAGTTCCTGCGGTTGAAACACCTTATATATAGAAAAGCAGCATGAATTGCCATTTATATCACAATGACAAAATTCCACAAAAACTATTTCAGTGTCATATTTTTGTCAATGTTGTACAACCCTGTGTTACATGTTCTTAATTGAAGAGAACCATTCCTTGTACCATAGGCTGCCGGATGGCTCTCTTCTCACACGTCGGTTCCACAACCCAAGTCTGTCTGATGCCATCCAAAACCAGCATCTTCGCTATGCCTCATACAGGGTGCCAACAGGCCTGCAGGGTGAGGATAATTGCTATGCTGTGGTTCCTCCCTATGGGCCACACTCAGGACACTGGGCCAGGAATGCACAAGGAGGAGGGGAAGGAGGGGAAGATGTTTGGGCAGCTGAGAGGGTTTTACCACATGGGACTGTCCAGAATCTGTCAAAGTGGTCCATGTACAGAGAAGATGGGGTGTTAGAAGGATATTCACCCACACCTCGAGTTGTGGACGGACAGCCTCAGGACACAGACTGGACTCCTGACAGAGATAGAGTACCTGGTCAAAGCTGGTATGACAAGGTAGCTAAATTTATGAATTCATTTGTTTATTCCTAAGTGTCTGTAAAGGCAACATTTACCCATTTTTAGGAGGATTAGATATCACATTTTGGGGTTTTTTTAATCATTTTTTAATGACAGTTGGTGGACAATAAATTGGGATAGGAATGAGGGAAATATTGACATTATTCTAGCAATAACTGTGAAGCGTACAACATAGAAGCTGGGTGGCCCACAAAAACATTTTGCTGTAGAGTTTACAAGCCAGAATATTTGAATATCTGCATATGTTAATTAGCTCTGCATCAAGTGATGACAATATCCCTCAAGCTTTGACAATGTTGGACTAATTACATACCGTTATTTGTTTGTGTCCAGATCTACTCTATCTTAAGCATGCCCACAACAAGCCACAGGGTGAAACGCTGGGCGGATGGAATGGAGGACATGACACAGCTGCCGTAAGCAGAATCCAGTATTAACAAACAGCCTCACAGCTCATTCACTCATGTCAAACACTTGCAAGCATTTTGTTGCTCCAGTGTAGAGCAGCACAGCTTATTTCAATGCATATCCTTTTAGTTTCTTTAAGCATCAATTTGTATGTGTGTGTGTGTGTGTGTGTCCCAGTGTGCCTGTAGGCTTTGGAAATCCTTGAAAAGTTCAGAAAGAAATCCCTAGCATTAAGTATGTTAAGTATATAAGTATTTTATTAAAATGCAACACCCAAGTAGATCTCTGTCGAACGAATCTCTTCACATCCTGAGGAATCCCCTGCATTAGATATTTGTGTCATTTCAACAGCAATTTGAAAGAAATTATTCCACAATTATTTCCTGACATTCTCCTGAGAGTAAAAGCTCTCTCTGATGTCTGATTTTGACACCACATAATTTTACCAGCTTTCACAGAGAAAGATCTTGAATGTCATTGACAAGTAATTAATATTGGATGTCAAAGTGAGTGTGGGGATCCTGTTCCAGTGTGACAATATGTGCTCTGTGCGTGTGTGTTTAATTTCCTCTTGTTTAATTTCAGTGAGCTGAATGAGACCACAGTTCTGATGAACCTCAAGAAGCGCTATGACCAGGAACTTGTATATGTATGCTTAATTTCTAATATGCAAATTAAATAACTAACACCATCAAATGTCATGGGCACTGCCTGCTACATCCACTCTCCTTTTTGTCCTTCCTTTCTCACTTGTTCTTTCAAACAGACCTACATAGGCAGCATCCTCGTATCTGTGAATCCCTACAAGTTGCTCAACATTTATGGCACAGATATGGTGCTTCAGTATGGGGGCCGCGGCCTGAGTGACAACCCTCCGTAAGACCTGGGAGTGTGTGTGTGTTTGTGTGTGTGTTAGTTTCTCTTATTAAAATAACAAATTCAGATGATTGTGCAGGCTTGGTGGAGGTATACACTCTCTGAGTGCCTTCAAGGTTTGAACAGAATACACGAACAAAACCCTCTAACCTTTAACTGCAACCTTTGAGTCTGTGTGTTCCTGTGCGTGATTGTATTGTTGTACTACATCTGTCTACATGTGTCGTAAGCTGTGCTCTGAGATACAGATATGGTGGTAAATAGAGGTGTAAATGCCAGCACTCTCAGGTGTTAGTAAGGGGCTCCTATTACACTGCTGTTGGTTGGTTGCCAAGGGCGAGTTTGGTTATGGATTTCACTACCACTTCACATCCACACATGCAGTCACACATACAGACACACACAACAGACAAAAATCGACAGACACGTACACACAACCAATGAGCATACAAATGTTTTTTTTCATTAAAAAATGTTGTGTTGTGTTGCAGTCATCTTTTTGCCATTGCTAATCTCTCATATACCACCATGATGGATGCCAAAAAGGACCAGTGTATTGTGATCAGGTACGAAATGCTTTTATAGTTACAGGCAATTTTCACTTTGGTCGAGTAAGGCCTTTGCTGTTCATTTCAACTAGCAGCACTTGGACAAAACTCTAAAACTCTAAGTGTTTAAAAGTCATTTTTGCTTTTGCTCAGGTTGAATTTTTAAACCCATTTTCTGACCATTTTTATTACTGTGTGCACAATGTGTGACATCATGTAAAAGACTGTTTTTGTTATTACAGCGGAGAAAGCGGGTCAGGAAAGACTGAAGCTACTAAACTGATCCTGCGTTACTTGACAGCCATACATCACAAATGCAACGTCACACAACAGGTACATATACAGTATATCATGCATGCATATGCTGACAAATACAATCCATACTGTGGTAATTTAAGCTAACACTGTTATTGCTTTCCTTTCTTCTCTTTTCTTCTCTACCATCTCCCACCAGATAGAGGTAAAGTGTTCCTCCCCTTGTTTTTGCTTTCACGACAACCATACCATACCTGTTGAAGGTAGCCATTGTAACATTTCTATCTATTGTGATTGGTCAGATCCTAGAGGCCACGCCCCTGTTGGAGTCTTTTGGGAATGCCAAAACAGTGCGCAATGACAACTCTTCACGCTTTGGCAAATACACGCAGATCTTCATGGAGGAGTGAGTAGTAACAACTTCTATGAATGTAGTCAAGAACTCAATAAACATCAGCAGAGTAAAGTTTAGAGTCTAGATGATCTAAAAACAAGGAATTTACCCCATCTCTAGATCATCAGAATCAGATCACATATTGTGATAGTTGTAGTTTTTAAAGAATAGACTTTAAAACCAAATGAAGCATGGTGACATCAGTTAGTCAGAAGAAAGTCCCACTGACCTTCGTCTCGCTGCCTGAAGGAGGTTATTGGAACCAAACATTTTATTAATAAATTGATTTTCTAAAGAGTGATTATTTTATGTGTTGCACCAATGCATTATGTGGTTTGGGACAATTTAGGATTTTCCTCCTATGGGCAGCACTTTAAACATTTTGGAACTCATTACAGCTGCTGGAAAAATGAAATTGGATTTTCACCTTTTTTTTAATCCCATGATAACAGACTACGATTAATTGTTGCTATAGTAATGTGTTACCATAGTTATTGTATGTCATGGCTTAGAATTAAACAGTATTTCCATTGAAATCTGATCAGACATTAGTCCGTGACAAGAGTGCAGATTGGCTGTAGTTTCTCTGGGATAAACACAAGCCCCTATAAAGCTAATAAGCAGCCTGTATGTTAGCTCAACTTTGAACAGGCTTCTGGTCACCCATGTGCACGTCTGCAGACACACACACACCCAGTGGGCTCAGGGGAGAGTATACTAACAGTTGAATAGTTGATCTTCTGCTAGAACTGTGACAGAGAAGATCTGAGCACATTACACATGCATGACCTGTTACTTAACTCGGACTTACTGTGTGTGTGTGTGTGTGTGTGTGTGTGTGTGTGTGTGTACCTGCCTGTGTGTCATTTACAAGGGGTGTAATCAGCGGTGCCATAACGTCACAGTACCTGTTGGAGAAGTCCCGCATTGTCTTTCAGGTGAAAAACACAAGCTCACACACATGAACTCAAACACACACACACACACACACACACAGCAGGTCAGGTTGGAGTCTTCTTACCACTGAGTCATGGTGAGAAAGAGGAGATTGTAGAGGCAGACAGCATGAGAGGTGTTGAACATGTTGCACTCTATCTTTACACAGCCCGGTCTGTTCGTCAGTCATTCATCCAGCCATCCATTTATCCATTTGTTTATCCGTTACGCTGTCTTTTATAAAGTACTATTTCCATTTCAGTAAATCTGCTGCCACAGATCTAAATCAAAGAGCTTTTCTAATTGTATGTGTGAATATGTGTGCATGTGATAGTTGATTTATGTATGTCATGTGCCCGTGGGTGTGTGTGTGTGTGTGTCTTTTCATCCACAGGCCAAATCGGAGAGGAACTACCACATTTTCTATGAGATGTTGGCAGGTCTTCCTCCTCATGAGAAGCGCCCACTCTATCTGCAGGAAGCTGAGACTTACTACTATCTGAATCAGGTGCTCACAGAATTATGAAATGCACGCCCCTCCACACACACACACACACACACACACACAGCACAGATAAGGAGTGGTCACTGTAATCAATTTCACAGTCGCATTAACAAATGAGATGTCAATTTTTTGAAAATGTGACATTTATTCTACAAAGTGATTAATGGCACAAACTTAAAACTCATTGTGGAACCCAAGTACAGACTAAGGGACCTTTGCAGCCTGGATTCTTTGTATCTGAGATATGTTGAGTGATAAATGTAATTTGCTGATTTCTTTGCAAAATGGATATATAACTTGTTACTGTGTGTATCTTCTAGTAAGGCTTTAATGATGATTGATTTTCGTATTGCTCTTCAGCAGTGGTTGCAAACCATTTTTCATTCTAACCACTTAAAGCAACGTCTACTTGTGACCCCACGTCGTATATTGCATATGTCTATGAGTTGTGAGTGATTTTACCCTCTCAGATTGATTCGTTTCCATAATGTTCCGGGGCCTGAAGAGCTAAAACTATCCAATATTTCATAAAGAAGGAAAGAATGGAAAATAGTCAGGAATACATAGACCTAGTGTCATGTTGTGGGGTGGCTCTAGGGATGGAAATTTTTGTTGGTCAGTCCAGACCGAAATTAAATGGCTCACCATGACATTATGTACAGACATTCATGTTCCCCTCAGGCTGAAATGTAATAACTTTGGTGATTCCCTGACTTTTCTTCGAGCAGTGTCATCACACCAAAGTTTCAATTTGACCAATACTTTGTTTTTTGACAAGATACCTGCAAAACGAATTACATTTCCATCTGCCTCAGCTGTGCTTTGTGTTTAGTGCTAGTAAGCAAATGTGCAAACACGCTAAACTAAGAGGGTCAACATGGTAAACATCCGATCTGCTAAACATCTGCACGTTAGCATTGTCATTATGAGCATGTTAGTATGCAAACGTTACCATTTAGGTCACAGTACCACCACATGAGACCCTCGGGATGCTCTACAGAGTGCTTAACATCTGTTTCTCCTATATAGCGACTTGACTCATAGCATGGTGTATGGTCTCACCAATATTCAGGTTTATGTTATTTCTCTGATAGCCTATGCCTGTTCTTGCACACTTTGCTGCTATCATTGCACTGGTTTGCTCTCTTGGATTTCTTTGTACCACTTCGTGAGATGTGATGAAACACAAAGCAACACGTTGCTCGTGCCGATGAATATCTTTACGTTGTTATTGGTGTGTGAGTCTGTACTTTCTACTACAAGCACGTGTGGCTTATCTTTTAAATAGTAATGTAACACCAGGCTGAAAAGTAGTGTTTCAATGCCCTCTCTGGTTGAAGTCAGAAGTGTGCTCTGCTGCACAAGTAACCACACCCAGCAGTGATGTCACAGTGTACTGACACACCTTGACGTATACTTCTACATCACTGCATCAAGGGTAGAAGATAAACCCCTGCAGGTCGGCAAAAACAAGACTTTCAGCTGCTGATAAGTTGCTCTTTAATTAGAGCTGTGATTAAACAGGCTGAGGGTAAGTATGTTGTTGTTGATAATGGTGTGTGTGTGTGTGTGTGTGTGTGATATGTGTGTACGTGAGTGCAGGGAGGGGATTGTACCATAGAGGGGAAGGATGATGGGGAGGACTTTAGGCGTCTGCTGAGTGCCATGGACATCCTGTGTTTCACCCCAGAGGAGCAAAACGGCATCTACAGACTGCTGTCCTCTGTCCTTCATCTGGGGAATGTCTACTTCCAGCCACACCAGGTCTCTCTGTCACACACACACACACACACACACACACACACACACACACACACACACACACAAATAGGCTACATAAATGCATTTAGTTTCACAGCTGAATGATAATGGTGATGTTGATAGATGATGGTAATAATGAATGTCTTTGCCTCTGTACGTGTGGTTGTGCGTCCCTGCAGGCTGAGGGTCAGGAGGTCGCGTCGGTGGTGAGCGCACAGGAGATCAGGGTGGTAGCTGAGCTGCTGCAGGTCTCACCTGACGGCCTGCAGAAGTCTGTCACCTTCAAACTGACAGTGAGCAGAACACACTTCACATAAACAATCACATCCTCACACACATACCATAGATATAAGGAATTATACAATTTAAGAGATGTTGTCAGATAACAAGTGCGTTTGACCCCCAGGATACAGTAAGGGAGAAGATCTTCACTCCGCTCACAGTGGAGAGTGCTGTGGATGCCAGGTGAGTGAGTGAATAAAAGTCTGAATATAGTATCTGTTAAATTAAAGACTATGCACCTACTTCTGCTTGGAATAACCTGAAATAAAAGCCTGTCTGACACTCTTGTTTGAGGCTTTTTAATGTCCTCATTTTTTTTACCCCCTCTCCCTAAAATCATACCAAGAGACTACTGAGAGGGAGTGAGGAGTCTTTGATATTCTCTTCCAATCTTTGGTAGAGGCATGTGAGGACAAAGGATGTCAGGGCTGGGGGAGAGATTTTTCAGATGTCCTCTGTTTCCATAGGAACCGGGTTTTCTGTTTCCATAGAAACCTTATTGTGTGTTCCTCATAGAGATGCCGTTGCCAAGATCCTGTACTCGCTGCTGTTTAGTTGGCTGACAGAGCGCATCAACGGACGGGTCTACCCTCGCAACGAAGCCCTCTCCATCTCCATATTGGACATATATGGATTTGAGGTTAAGCTATGGAATGATCTCGCTCAATGTTACAGCGCTGATGAGCTGAGCTAACCTGTGTTAACTAACTCCCCCACTCAATGT
This sequence comes from Oplegnathus fasciatus, assembly GCA_003416845.1. Taxonomy (NCBI): domain Eukaryota; kingdom Metazoa; phylum Chordata; class Actinopteri; order Centrarchiformes; family Oplegnathidae; genus Oplegnathus; species Oplegnathus fasciatus. The sequence goes on from NTHP01000164.1 coordinate 824,388, forward strand.
CTCGTCTCTTTACCCTCCAGGAGCTACAGGTGAACAGTTTTGAGCAGCTGTGCATCAACTACGCCAATGAAACTTTGCAGTTCTTCTTTAACAGGGTCATCTTCCAGGAGGAGCAGGTCAGGGAAACTACAAGTTGATATTTTCATACTTGTTTGTATTTTCCCAATGAGGACGGATGTGCTGATTTGCGTGTCAAAAGACGTCTAGACATATAAGTTAAAACCGGCCTAAATATGGTTGAAAAGTCAAAGAAAAGCATACGAGACAACTAGGTATAATCATGAGACAGGTCCTAGCTGCACATTGAAATATAGTCATTCAGTGTGTTTACATGCAGTTAAGTAATCAGGTTACAGTCAGCTTTCTACAGTTGCCTGATTTCATAAATGCTTTGTATACAAGAGCGCATGAAATTGGGGTAGTGAATTAGAGAAATCTGATAGATTTCTCCTGTAGAAAGTCGTTTTTTTGGCCATATATACCACGTTATTGTTTTTTTGAAACGGGATGAAAGGAAAGATGACACGTAGTGATGCATCCTTGCATTCAAAGCTAATTTTAGTCCGACCAAAACAGAAACTGACAAAAAGTAGCCTCTATAAGAATGAATAAGTCGGTTTCCACAGATCAACACTGGACTATTAATAAAAATCAGCTGTAAGGAAAAAGTGTGCACTCTAACTACAGACTCCGACACACACACACACACACACACACAAAGAAAAGTCAGGATCAGTGTATCATAGCTTGTCCAAAATAATCTGACATGCTGCATGTACAGTAAATGCAGATTTGCAGTAATCAGGTTACTGCAGTGCATTTAAATGTGTTGTCAGACATTTGGGCTGAGTAAACGTGTGTCTTTGTACAGTAAATGTACTGATTGCAATGTAATGTTAAATGTAACTTTTAAAAATACTTATTGCATCACTAACCAAAATTTTGATATTCTGACTTAATCCTTACTGGGTTTGTACATGTGTGTCTGGAGCCATAAATCTGAGAGATCTGAACTCAACATCACCTTTGTTTTTAGTTAAAAGGCAAGCCAAGATTCAGTAGCATTAAAAAGGTGTTGATGTTGAGTAAAACAATAAACAGCCTTGTCTGTAAACTGACTCATGCATTTCTGAGAAGCTTTCATAAATCCACAAGGTTGTTAAATCTATTAACTATAGTGGACACAGCAATTCTTCAACTGAGGTGAAAACTGGAAACAACTAACAGTTGAGTTTGAAGAGTTTTATGTACACCAACCTGGTAAACTTTCGTGCTTTGTGTGTAGGAGGAGTATATGCGGGAGCAGATCACATGGCAGCAGCAGCCCTTCAGCCACAACCAGGCCTGTCTTGACCTCATTGCTGCTAAGCCTCATGGGATACTACGCATACTGGACGACCAGTGCGGCTTCCCTCAGGTACATCCACACCTGTTGAACTAAACTCTTCATTTTCAAAGTTATGGGAAATCACTGAAATGTAATAATAAACACGGCTGATATTGATGGAAGTGAACTGAAAATAAGATTGATTAATACAAACAGTTCTTAATCAAAGCAATGGGCGTTAATAATTCATTACTCCATCGAAAACCTGTTCTCTAAGATCCAGTCAACTGAGACAGACTCCTGTGGTGAGCATGTGCAGTTAAAATGAAGTTCGATTAGACTACAAGAAGATTTTGAAATCTTAACATTATTTAGGTGTACTGTGAAAAAAGCAGCAGCTGACAATAACTCATGATTCAGATATTTCCTACCACAGAAAAGAAATGGAGTTAAAAAACCCATCTCACTTATTGGATTTCTCATAAAACCAGGACACTGAAGTGTATTATAGCCAGTTCCAATCAATACAAAACTATCCCACATGTTCACTTAATTGCCTACCTGCTGTTATCATTGTTCCCGGGGCTCCTAACGTAAGAAGCTGACTGAGCTCATATCGAGATAAATGTATTATGAAGTGTCTCCGATGCTCAGAGTGAAATATGAACACGGTGTTACACAAGAAACTGACTGAGGCAATCTGCTGAACACACGCAGGCAACATGTGTTTGTGCTGTAGAGGTTTAGTTTCCATGGCTCACCAACCATTAACCATCTCCGATCATCGCTAGGCAACAGACCACACCTTCCTTCAGAAGTGCCACTATCACCATGGAAACGACCCGCTATATGCCAGGCCAAAGATGCCACTGCCAGAGTTCACCCTGAAACACTATGCTGGGAAGGTCACATACCAGGTACATTTCTTACCTCTTTTATGTCCATCTATTGTCTGACAGGTTCCCTTTTTAGTTAATGCCTTTTTGCAGGCAGCCAGTAAAACTTTATAGAGATGCCGGACCTGTTCGCTTGTACTTCTTGTGTTATCAAACCGAGATGCAATATGTCGTTGTCCTCTGGGAGCTCATAACCTCAAATGTCTCATCAGGTTAAACATATATTCTCCCAAAATATGTTAATCTCCCAAAGTCAGTCCAACTCTGATATTTCTACATTTCATTCCAAATCTTTGTTTTCAAGATCAAACTCCTTCAATTTATTGATACTCCACCTTGGACACTATAAATTCTCCACCTTGGATTCATGTGCACAGAGCTTTTACACTTCTGCTTGTCCACTGGTTGAATCTGATATTACAATCACTTCACTTTTCTAATGATTTGCGGTGCAGGTGCACAAATTCTTGGACAAGAACTTCGACATGGTCCGCCGGGATGTGTTAGACCTCTTCATCCAGAGCAAGAACAGAGTGAGATGTGCAAATACACCTTTTTATTATGACTTACTCTTTGTTGTTGTTCCAACATTTACAGTATTTACTGTTCTTTATCCCCCACTAGGCATAAACAATGATCTTCAATTACATTTAAAAACCATGGTTGTTACTCATCATCTTGTATTGTGGTGTTGTGGCCCAATACAACTGTGTGTTTTGACTTATGCTTTTAACTTCTCTGTTATTCATTTAGTAGTTATTGTTTTGAGTTAGGAATTACATTTTTAGTTGACAGTAAGTTGAACTAATGCTAAATACGTTACTCATTCTGCTGTTATATGACAGGATACTCAGGATTGATTGTTCACACTTTGGCCTACCTCTTTGTCCTTTGTCCTCTGTGTGTGTGTTTGTATGTGGGTGTGTGTGTGTATACAGATGGTATCCAGCCTCTTCTTAAAGCACTCAGAGTCTGTGTCTCAGCAGCGGTCTAACGTGCGGCGCAGCAGCGCGGCTCGTCGTTATCAGGCCAACACGGTCAGCGCAAAGTTCCAGAGCAGCCTGCAGGAGCTGCTGGAGAAGATGGAAAGGTTTGAGCACTCATTTAACCTTTAGAACAACGTGGAAACCTCTAACACACCTTTATTGCATAAGTGGAAAATGGCAAAGTTGTGTTTGAAATCGCTCTCTATTTGCCGTATAATAATTGCTTTCCTCCAACTCATTTGAGTGTCCAAATGCTAAGTGTAAATTTTGTGCACTGTGTAGTCCCACATTAACTGTGTGCTTTGCTCCTGAGAAGGCAGACATGTAAATTATACACCTCTAGAGTGGTGATGCAAAATAATGATGAATCACACTGTAAGGGTGCCTAAATAGACAATGAGTCCTGAACAATTTGTTTTTCCATTGTGTACCATTAGACTAAAGTAATGAGAGATCAGTTCTGGCAACCTTATAAGCCTTCAGTGTCAGTGTTTGTAGGAGCCATTTATCTTGGGAAGATGAATTTTATTTGCTTCATTTGAGCTCAATCATGTCTCTTATAGATGCAGTCAGAGGCCTCTGGAGAACTTTCAGTCTGTTAGAGTTAATATGTAGCTTCAACTGTAAAAACTTACCATGCTCTGCTGATTTCTACTTAGAAAGTTGGTTTTCCGTAGTTTCCTTACAGTTGGAAAGTTGACCTCCTTGCACAGGACTGATGTACTAAGCCTTTATCAGATCATACAATCATTTATCCATCCATTCGTTCTCATCTATCTGTGACAGGTGTAACCCTTATTTTGTGCGATGCATCAAGCCAAACCATCATAAGGTATATTTGCAAGTTGTGTGGTGTGTGCAGGTTTGCAGTGTTTTGTTGTTGTTTTTTTGCATTTAATTGATTTGTAATCTACAGCTCATGTGTATTATGTGTATGCATGTATGTGTATGTGCAGGAGCCAGGAGTGTTTGACATGGAGCTGGTCAACACTCAGCTACATTACTCTGGTATCATGGAGACCATCCATATCAGGAAGGAGGGCTATCCAATCAGATTGCACTTTCACAGCTTCCTATCCAGGTTGGTTACTTACTAATCTTCGCATTAAGCGTATTTGAGGAGAAATATGACCTCTAATTGAACCATCTAAAATATCGCACAGACTGTCTCAGCCTCCTGTTCGGCTTTCTTTCCGAAAAAAGAATAGTTTCTGCTCCCCTTACCACTCACCACTTTCAGCTTGTCAAAATTGCTTGAATTATTGGCTTTTTCTGGCGAGAGCACAATTCACACACCAATTTCTTCATACTGAAATAGCCATCTGGCACTTGCCAGCTCCTGCAGTAGGAAAGCAGCTGAAACCAATTGATCTCACAGCACCTCTGACCACTGGCTGGCAAAGTCGTCTGACTTACAGTATTACAGAAAAACAGTTTCAGAGTCATTCACAGTCTATTAGATTCACACTAAAACTACTAAATACAAACAAATACTTAACTAACAAAATCCCAATTAGGCTCACACTAGGTCTCTCAGACTCAAGTATCACAGCCAATAATGACCTAAGATTTACAGTCAGGGTTAAGATACATGTTACAGCTTTGGATTTCACATTTACTTCAGATTGTTATTTTAAATTTGTGCGGGGGCGTGCACTGTATGTGCACACAGGTATAAAGCCCTGCTCTGCCTGAAGGATCCTCCACCTGCAGACGGAGAAAACTGTGTCATCATGCTCCACAAGCTCGGTCCGGTCAAGAGCGGCTGGTATCAGCTGGGAGTCAGTAAGGTGAGCTCTCTCAGTAACATACACATGTACAAAATAAGGTCAAATGAATCATACATAAGAAATAAATACTGTTTAATTTAGATTTGTGCGTCTTTGTGTGTTAGATTTTCCTGAAAGAGGAGCTGTATCAGTTGTTGGAGGGGAAGCGTGACCGTGTGCTGAACATGGCTGCCATGACGCTGCAGAGATACACCCGCATGTGTTTTGTCCGAAAGAACTTTAAGAAGTTCCGGCGGCGTGTGACCCTGTTTGAAGCTCGCTGCAGAGGCTACCTGGCCAGGTAATGTTCACCTGAGGTCAACAACTTGGATTACCTCTTAAGTTTAATGGCTCGTCTCTTCTTAAGATAAAGCCAAATAAAATAAAGGAATGCCTCTTTACAACACACTCTGAATACCCAGCTGTTCACAGAGTGGTGAACAGCTCAGCTAAAGAAGGATTTTTCATCAGGTTGTTTTATTTGATAATCATTGCACACTTACAAACTGGAAATTCTTCTGGTTTTCCCAAGAAATATGAAAATAGAGGAAAAAAACTTAAAACAATAGACATGAGTGATTGTCCTCCCAGTGCTCAAGTTGAAAACCACTAGTATAATCAGTCTCTTCTGGAAGTGGGGTCTTCTGAGCTTTAGCTTTCTTTAATGGGCAGCACACTGTCCTGCTTGAGCCTGGAGTTTCAGTCCTGTGCTTGGCAATTTCGGCTTTAGTGTTTGGTTTCACAGAGCCGAACAGGTCAAAGCTTATCACAGGCAATCTGCTTCTTTTGTCCTTGATGTGAGGAGACAGGGCCAGAGGATTCAGGCCGTGCTCATCCATCAAAGGTGATGGATTTCTCACTCAGTGCCAGTCGGACAAAACCTGGAGACGTGATGCTAATTTGCATTTTATTTGAATGGGTAAAAATTAATTTGCTGACTTAATGAGGACACTAAAATGGCAATAAACACAAGGTCAAACATTTTGAATCTGTAATGATATTTCAGAGATCGTTGGTCATGCTTTGATGGGTTTTGGGAAATGACCCATCATGCACTGAAACTATAACTCTATAAGAGTGCTTCGCCAATTGGGCCGTCTGTTCTAATTACAGTGATCGACGTTTTAGTAAGATGCATCCTTCATGGGGAATGTTTGCGTTTTAATGTTACCGAATGTTTACATATGCAAATTTTTACACACTTGCCACCAACTCCTTCAACTTCTTTCTCTTACTTTTTCTCTGCTCTCTCTCTCTATCTGTATGAATAATCCATCTTCACTGGTTAACGCGTTTCCTGAACAGAAAAAAGTTTGTTCTGAGGAGGAAGTACCTCATCAGGTTCCGCTCCGCCGTGCTGCTCATCATCAACCGCCAGCGTTACATGAGGGTATGCACACTGTGTTCGTGTCTGTGTGAACGGGGGAAACTTCTGGGGACATTTTCAGTATTTGTATTGTGAAAAATGAATAAAAAATGAACAAATGTGTGAAGAGTGATACTGTTGTCTTTCTGTCAGACAGTGGTGGAGCCGGCAAGGAAGGCAGAGGAGGTGAGTGAAGGATGAAATAAAGTGAAAGTGTCTGAGAGGGAGGAGGAGCCACATTTTGAGAGATGAAGATGTAGCATTAGTGTGTAATATAAGTGTTTGTGTATGTGTGTGTTTGCAATGTGTGTAGGATCGCATCAATAGAGAAGTGGTGAATGTGACAACTCTGCCTATCCCTGCTGAGCTGGCAGCCTTGCTACAGGCGGCCTCAGGTGTGCACGCGCACACACACACACACACACACACACACATAAACACACTGATCTGCAGTCAGTCAGTGTTATAAATAAACTTTCATCAACAGATGTGTTCCACCTTGTTTGCAGGTGGGTTCAACAATATTTACTGTCGTATTTCTGTGATGACACATGGCCTCCTGCGTGTGTGTGTGTGTACAGGTGGTGAAGAGCTGCATTCTGACTGTTTGGCGGTGGTCCAGGCTCCAAAGGTTCAGGTTGACCCCCAGCTGACCCTGCCCCTGGATATCAACAACTACCTCATGACACACTACATCCGGGCCATATTTAGGGTAAATACACACATACACCCACAGAAAACACAGCATCTACACGTGAAACTGTGTGAACACATGAATAAAACATGAATCAACCTTGGTGAACTTCACTGGACCCAGGACAGTTGTAGTTGCAGCGCTCCATCCATCTAACTACATAAACAGTCACTGCGTATAATCAATTGTAAGCACTGTGTGTGTGTGTGTGTGTGTGTGTGTGTGTGTTGTAGGAGCCGTTGTTTGGGATGCTGACAGCCCCGCTGGAGAGTTCTCTGATTCGACAGGATGAGGAGCTGAAACAAGGAGCCCTGAACATTTTCACTCTGGTACACGTTTCATTTACACGCTGCTAGGAAGCTTCAACATCCAGGACCTTCAAGTCACCTGCTAAACAGTCTTATGTCAGGAAATCGAACCCAGACAAATAAACATGTCCTGTAGTTTAAGATGATTTAACAGACTTCATTAAAAAAAAAAGGTTAGCTGTTTGGGACAGTATGTCCATCTACAAACGTGATAAAACCATGTGTGTAAAAACATAACAGCAACTCGATTCGTGTGAAATTTACAAGTCATAAGCTTGTTTTATTCTGATATACATCGTATACACATGTACAGTTCTTAGTGTATATGCAAACATATAAAAATGATTCAGATTCTATTCTAGCAGTAAGATCTATCCATATATTTCAATTAAGCATAATGTGAAAAGCTAAGACTAAGGATCTCCAGGAGAGCAGAGAACATTTATAGGTGTAATTTTGACTTGTATAGTTACAGTACATGTTGTAAATGTCTTTGCTTTTGATAGATACTAAGATTTATGGGTGATCCTAACTTGAATGGGGCTCAGGAGAATCTGTTTGGGAACTACATCATCCAGAGAGGACTTGCCAATCCCAGCCTCCGAGATGAGATCCTGGCTCAGGTAGCCAATCAGGTGAGGCCCAGCTTGTTTATCTAGCCGAAGGGATTGAAATTAAAGCCCAAATAAGACAGAATCCTTTCACTGTTATTGCAAATTATCTCTTTGCTTTCATTTTTTCCTCTCCTCTGTCAGGTGTGGAGGAATCCTAACATTTTGAATTCAGAGCGTGGTTGGCTCCTCCTCTCCTCCTGTCTTTCTGCCTTCCTGCCCTCTCAAAGGCTGGCCAAGTACTTGCTGAAGTAAGAAACACAGTCAGACAGTTTACATTACTGTACTCTACATAGAAATGGCTACACAATAAAGAGCAATGACGGTGTCTTTGTATTTAATTATACAGTATATTTATTACCTGCTTCTCTGTGCATGCTTGTGATCTTTGTAGATTATTTTAGCGGTTGTTCTGCACATATTTTTGCAAGATGCTGTTTGCATCCCTCTTTGTGCTTGTTGTTGTTGCTGTTGTAGGTTTGTGTCTGACTATGGGCCGGAGGGCTACAACTGTGTGTGTCAGCACCGTCTGCTTCAAGCCCTGCAGCGGTTGAATGTCGGGCCAGAGTATGTCCGGACGTACCCACCCTGTCTACTAGAGTGGACCGCCAATCGCAAGAGAGCTCACACTGTTCTGCACATACACTGCTTCGATGGTGAGAACACACACAACACACAACACACGTAGCCAAGTGATAATTTTAACTGATTTTATATTCAGAACTAGTTGCAACATTTTGGATGGATAGAAATGAGAGTGCAAAGTGATCTCTTCACTCAACATCTGCAGTTAAGTGCCCTTAAGCAAAGCACTGGACCACCATCTGCATCTGCAATCACCATTACAAGCATTTTATGCTGCCATTTTGGCCATGAATCTCTTGTAAAAGAGATATTGTATCTCAAGAGAATTCCTAGTTAAAAAGGTTCAATAAAATGGATGAAATACAATAAAACAAAGCTGTAAATGTACTGATAATTGTAAAACCACATGCTTGTGTGTAACTTTTTGCCCTTTTACAACAGAGAGAGAACTGTTTTTTATTTGCCTTTGCTTTTATATTGTATTTGTCTAAAGAAATTTAGTGTCTTTGCCTTGAATAAATGTGTGTTATGATTGGTCTTAACCACAAGCTGCAACACCGCACAGCACTTAACTCTGCAGATAACATTATAAACAAAGTCATTTAATATAAATATTGAAAATATTGTAAATCTGAAGCCTATTTCTTTTAACTCCCTTTGACTCCCTCTCGTTGACCTAACCTCACCTTCCTGTTTTTTTCTGTACTTTTTTACCTGAGCACAGTCAGTGAGTGCACTATTCAGCACGAAAGAGTTATCTGTCTCTCTCTCGTTTCCTCCTCTCATCCAGCTAATCTGTCCTCTGGCCTTTTGGCAAGTCTACTGAGGATTAGACAACACCTGATACTCGCTCTGGTTCACTGGCTGTGTTTGTGTCTGTTTGTTGGTGCTGGTGTCTGTGTAAATCTTCATAGGCAGACAGGGGAGGTTGCTAGCAACTTTGTTTTACTGATACAGTTGAAGAATTATTTCATAATGTGATTGAAATGCATTACAAGATGAAAGAACATGCCACATCATTTCACAGTTGTTGTTTTTGTTGAGTAATTACTGCATGTCAGAAGCTATTTTCATACCTACAGTATGTCTTTTTTCCTCAGGTGTGTCCTTCCTGTGTCCTCTGCACTCCTGGACGACAGGAGAGGAAATGGCCAAAGACATCTTACAACACAGGTATCATCTTACTGTAAAACACAAGCACCAAATATATGGATTGAGTTACAAGGAAAAGTTGAAAAAAGGAAACTAAAGGAAATGACAAGAATCAGGAGTATTTAGATGGAATTGTTGAACATGAACAAGTTTACGTGTGTAATAAGTATCACTGTATTTGTGTGTGTGCGTGTGTGTGTGTGTGTAGGAGTGTGGTGGAGGGCCGTCAAGGCTGGTCGGTGCTGCTGAAGGAGCCGGCTCAGTGGGTGGAGCTGGAGGGCTCAGACTACGTTCTGGATCTGATGTCGGACCTGGAGCTTCCTGCTGACTTCCCCAAACACAGCAGCTACTTCATCATCTCAGCACAGGAACCAACCAGAGTGCGGCCCAATGCCAGCATGTGAGACACACACACACACACACCACACACACTGATATCTCTGAGATTTCATGAACCTGTCAGAAAACATCAGAAAGATGAGTTTGTCACTGTCTAGGTTTGAGTGGTGGAAAGTAAGTAAGTACATTAACTCAATTATTATACTTGAGTACAATTTTCAGATACTTGTACTTTAGCATTTCCATTTCCTGCTACTTTATATTTCTACTCTACTACATTTCAGAGGGAAATGTTGTACTTTTTACTCTGCTGCATTTATCTCACAGCTGTGGTTACTTTTCAAATTAAGATTTTACATTAAAAAACATATAATAAGCTTATAAAATGCAATACAAAACTCCTTACAAAATGCATTGTGTACTACCCTTGTCACAGTTCTCAGATGGCCCAAAGAAAAAATATTCAGTTATTCCCAAAAAAGATTAGAGAAAAGATGTGTAGCAGAACTTTGATTTCCTCCTTTCCTGCCCCATTAATCATTTCACAACTGCACAGATTTATCTGGTGACCCTTTGGAAGGGGACCAGACCCCTAGACTGGGAACCACTGGGAACTCCACCTCACAACAGTTAAATGTCATTTGTGCGTTGATGCATTAATATTAACAATCTCATGTAATATATGTTAATTTATCAGTCAAGTACTTTAAATACATTTGGCTGATAATAGTTTTGTACTTTTACTTAAGTAAAGGTTTTGAGTATTTCTTCAACCACTGCTAGTTTTAAGTGCTCATGAAGAGGTTGTAATTAATTGCATAGTTTTTTTCTTATTGTTTTACAGAAGCCTATTGGGTGGTGGGTTTGGCATGAATGATGATGTCATATCTTCAGCCATACCTGGCTCTGATGGACAAGGTACACGTTTAAGCAAACATATGAATGCTCACACACACTGATTTTGATTGCAGTAGACCATGAAGTGCTCTCCTGTCCTCTCCTCTCCCAGACTTCGAGCCTCAGAGAGGGATGGATCGTTATCTCGACAGCCTGTTTGACCCTGTACTGTCTGACGGAGCTGGGGTAAGTTGTATAATTCACTCACACTGACACACCTGAGAGGGGATTCCTCTGTTAACCATACAAAGCTCCATAAAGCTCCATCTTTTAGAGAAATAGCATGGAGTCAACCTTCATCATAATGAGTGTGCTCGTTAAAATGTGGGAAGCCTTACATTTTAATGAGTACGCTGCCTGGTCGCTTGTTTTCTTATACATTTATATTTTTATTGAACTTTTTTGGGCATAACAGAGTTTAGGAAGAAGAAAATGAGTAAATAGATACATAAATTCAAAAGAAGAAAAAAGTATGTAATATGTATACGAATATAATCAAGCAAAAATACTAATACTACATTATATCATTAATAGAATAAATTAAAGGGAAGGAGCTTCCTTTCATTCATGCACTGAGCAACAGTCACAATTACATGAAGTTGTCTCTAAACAGTACAGGTATAGTGGTTTCTACAGATCTGAGTCCTTTAATGCCTCAGCCTCAGTCTTTGGGTCTTCTCAGTGCCCATGTAGTTACGGTACAGGTCCCAGATTGTATAAAATAAGAAAGGTTTGTCTTTCAGAGCTGAGGAGAAAGCCTCAAATGGAATAATACTTGTTATAGTTTGCAGCCATTATTTCAAACAAGGTGCTTTATGTGTAATCCAGAGACTTAATGTACGTTTCACAGTGCAACAGAATATGCAGTAAAAGTGTGCCATGTGACAGTTTCTCTTTAATACAGCAGGTTCTTCATCATATAAGTAGCAGATGGCAGAGACGTAGTGTTTGTTGTGAGCTCTGTTTGACTTGCTAATACTTAGATCACTGCTCTCTGCTCAGTTTGGGCAGCAATAAAACACCTATGTGAGTTAATTTCTGAAGCATTACCTCCACCACAAATCTTATACTTCACCACTGTTATGAAAATGATAGTGTGGTAATATCTGATGATTGCCAATTGAGTTAAATCCGTACGTATTTAGTCAGGGCAATGGTGCAGTGAATGCTGGCCATGTTGGATCTATCAGTCTTCAGCTGGGACGGCGATGTGGTGAATGTTAGCCGTGCTATCGGATGTGGCTGACAGGAATTAGCATGTATCAGATGTGTTCTACAGACCTCTCCCGCCCAGCAACCTATTACGTTACCCAGTTACCGTAACTGTCACAGCCACTAGATCGCCACGGTGATTTCCCACCCAGGCAACGCGAGGATCTGCTTACGAGGAACTGACACTCTGGCAAATGAAGGGCTTACTATTTAATGAGACATGGCCTACAAACACACACACTCCTGTGGATTTATGGGTCAGTGGCTGATTTCTGATGGAACGGCTGCACACATAAGAGGGGGATTCCTCTGACCTGACAGTCAAAAAGTACACAAATATTATAAATCTATATTTTTTTTATCTCTCTGTACGCCTCTCTAGCACTCCTGTTGATATTCACACTCACAAATGCAGCGATTAAAGGAATACTCCACCAAAAATCTATCTTTTAGCATCAAATACTGTTGGCTTAAAAGGCAGCTCTGAGAAGTTTGTGGTTTGAACCTTCACAGAGGACAGCAGCTGTAGTCAGCTTGGGTTCCCAACAGTTACAATAGATGACAATGGGGAACCAGGGTCACTAGAAATCATGTCAAAATATAACAAAACATCCATAAAAACTCCTCAAACCTCTCCTGCAGCATAATCCACACCTCCATCGTTGATGATGGTTTGGTTTTTACATTTTTTGTTAAGACTCTGGGTTGTCATTAGAATCTATTATAACTGCAGTAAATCCAATCTGAATATAGTAGTTTCAGTACTGATACCAAAATAATACTTTTTTCGATATCTTACTTTAAAGAAGATACTAATGTTTTTCTACAAATCATGTTTGTCATTTAACAAATAACTTTGCCTAGATAAAAAGTCTACCCGAATTTTAATTTAAATCGGGAACTATCTGATCAAAGACTTACAAAGACATTTTCCAGCTTTTGATACTCTTTGATACTCCACTGATAGACTTTTGGTTGAGTATTTCTTTAACTGCCTTTGTGTTTTCTAGGGCTACAAATAACAATTATTTTCATTATCGATTAATCGGTCGATCATTTTCTCAATTGCTCGATTAGTTGTTTGGTCCATAAAATGTCAGAAAATTGTGAAAAATCACTGTTTCCCAAAGCCCAAGGTGGCGTCCTCAAATGTCTTGTTTTGTCCACAACCCAAAGATATTCAGCTTACTGTCATAGAGGACTAAAGAAACCAGGAAATATTCATATCTGAGAAGCCGAAATCAGAGAATTTGGACACTTTTTCTTAAAAAATGACTCAATTATCAATTAACAAAATAATTGGTGATTATTTTAATAGTTCACAACTAATCAATTAATCAACTAATCGTTGCAGCTTAAGTGTTTTCTTCTGCATTCATGTTGTAATCTGATGTTCAGTTCTAAAGTCTGTCTGTCTGTCCTCACAGGAAGTGGAATTAGCTGCAGGACTGTCCAGCAGGATGAAGGGGGCTGGGGGAGTTGGAGGGGGGTGGCAACAGCAAGGGCAGTCAACCGGCCCCCCACCTCCACCTGGGGGTCAGTCAAAAACACAGACTCTGTCCGAAATCACTCCCTTGTTCACTCATCCACTATTTCCTGTTTAATAAAAACACTCGATAGTTTACTCTTTAGTGGATATAGTAAATGACGTCATTTTGCGTCATCACAGGCTGGTGTAGTGTCGCACAACTTTATTTATTTCATCTTTAAAATTCAACACATTGTGGGACTGTCAGCAGAAAGTAGTGTACGCACTATGGACTACTGTTTCGTTCCATTGTATGAAAGTTTTGAGGGGTTTAGCACTCACTCAATTTAGGCACTCAAATAAAATAGCAGACAGTAGATATAATGCACTATATAGTAAATATGACTTTTTTGACAGAGCTATAGACTCACACACTGGAAGAAAGTCTGTGTTTCCAAAAACCATCAACAAGTGCAATAAAACAAACACACTTAAAATCTGACAGACATGTGATGTGTGTGTGTGTGTGTGTGTGTGTGTGTGTTTGTGTGTCCACAGCTGTGAGAGTCCTTCCTGTGGGAGGCGTGATGTCGCCTCCTGTTGCTGCAGTGGCACCTGTAACACCTGGTTCGTCTCAAGTGTGAAGAGAAATATGA
>NTHP01000164.1:838658-856520 GCA_003416845.1 Oplegnathus fasciatus
GGGAAAAAAACCCATCAAACATAATTTTCATGCCTCCATCCTGTTTACTGTGTTCCTCCTCCTCTCTCCTCCAGATGCCCAGCAGACTGTTTTGGCCCAGCAGCAGCAGGCTATCATGAACCAGCAGGCCATCATCATGGTAAACCCTCCGTCTGGATCTGCGTCTGTTTATTTGTTCCAGCGCTCTTGTTTTGGAATTAATGCGTCGTCTTTTTGTTCCTCAGGCCCAGCAGATGACCATGCAGGCCATGGCCATAGTCAGCAGCCCAGTGACAAGCCCCCCCACCTCCCCGATCACGAGCCCTCCCATGAGCCCTCTGCCCCACCACCCCCCCAGCCCGTACGCCGCCGCCAGCCCCTATGCTGTCATACCCCCAAGTCCATACGCTAACATCCCTCCCAGCCCTTATGCTAACTTCAGTCCCACTCCCTACGCTGCAGCAAACATCCCGCCCAGTCCCTATCCTCCCACTTCTCAACAGGAACAAACTCCATCACAGCCTCAAGCTCAGCCTCCTGCTGAGCCCCAGACTCAGCCCGCAGCTCAGCCTCAGGACCCCCGCCACAACCGCAACCCTCAGTTGAGCTCCACCAAAGCTAACAAAACTGAGCCAGCACAGCCTAAAGCTAATGCAGCTGCACAGGTCAGTAACTCTGAGACATGTGAGTTAACAGTCCAAAATGACATATTATATAATGATTCAGTACTTTTTAATTCATGAAAGATGTTGTAGTTGTTGTATTTTCAACAACAACAAGCAACGCTTTCCCTGGAAAAATTATATGCACAAAACGAGTTTCCTTTTATGGAAAGGGTGAGTGGTTTGTTTGCAATAAAAATAAGAACTGTGTAGTCAGGATGATGACAGAATGATAGAAGTGCACCTCCAGAAGACCCGAAGTAAGAAACGCACACATTTCTATGACTCAGACAAGAGCAAGTGCACTTGAAAGTAAAATGAAAATACAAACAAACTTTTTTTTGAATTATTGACTCACACAAAACAAACAGAAAAACAAAAGATGCACACACAACAAAATACAAACAGACGTTATCTAATCAGGTAGTCTCACTGAGATCAAGACCCCATTTGCAAGAGAGACCTGAGTAAAGAAAAAGAAAAACAAACACAGCCAGACAAATCAAAAGGACAAATACATAACCAGACATAACAAAAGCGAATAAAGAATGTAGCCAGATGTAACAAAAGCACGTACAGCATCAGTGACCATCGCAGACATCACTAAATTAAGTTTAAAATCGGCTAGTGGGATGAGAAAAAATCCCCCAAAAATCTCCAAACAGAAGTAAAATGGAACTGACAGGAGATGCAGATGTGGCTCTTACAACTGCTGCTGAGTCTGGTGTACCTTTTCTTTTGTTCTGATATCTTACTTTTAGTTGAGAAGGTCAGTCAGTGTCTGCAGTAGTAAAGGTCTGGTGATATAATTGCTTTTATCCAGGGCAATAATTCAGTATTTCATCCCCCAGGGTACAAAAAAACATGATAAAATACATGAATACATGAATACATCAACAACCCTGCAAGGATGTTGACAAAATAAAAATAATCTTGCCAAACTGCAGATTATCACTTCCACAGGTTTTGTTTCACATTTCTGCTATCTGTGACAAAAGACATGTGCCTCATTTGTACAGTACAGTACAATGTCCTTTTTCTCTGCTCTGACATTGTCCTGGCTCCAACAAAATCACAGGAGACAAAGTACGAAGTCTGCAAAGCTTTGAGTGCAAACTCTCTGTCCTCTCTGTGTGGCTTTTTAAGGTTCAGTCAGGTAAGGACAGCGTCCCTCGCAGGAAGGCTCCGGGCGTCCCCATAGACAAGGACAAACCAGCCAGGAAGTTTGGTAAGAGAGAGAGAGAAAGCAAACGAGGGAGTGAGCAAGCAAGAAACAGAGGGGAAGTCCCTTTAACTAAAACTCTTATTTAACAGAGCTTTACACAAGAGAGTATAACTCCTATTGGCTGTGTTTTTTGTTTTGTTGTGTGTGTTGTAGCCCCAGTGGTGACGTCTCCACCGCCCCCTGCTGGAGAGGTGGTGAAGTACTCACCTCGGTCCTCAGATCACATCGTCCCCAGCCAAGATATCCAAGGTATCTGAATTTAAAAGCTGAAAAAATGTTGATGTCATGATTTATTAAACAGGTTTAGACTGAATGATGATCATGTAGTCGCTAAAGTCATTTATTTCTTGATTTCTAACAGACACATTGGTTGGTGTTTGGATTTGAAACAATGACAGAAAATATGTTTCATCTACATAATTCTCACGTGGTTTATATTATTTTTAAAGAAATCATCAAAAGGTACAACTCCCCACCTCCACCGGCAGACCTGCTGCCACCTGGCAAGAGGTGAGGTCTCACAAACACACACAGTGATCATAGTTTTGGATTGATGGATCTTTGCTTGTAAATACAGCACAGCAGTTGATGCTATCTTCAGTCACAGACTTAACTGTGCATACTTTAAAGCCCAGGCTACAACAAACCAGATACAGATGCTGACTGAGACGTTATTGCTCGCAGTGAGCACACAGCACCAGAATGAGTGTATTTACACACAATAAGCACAAACACACAGATTATACAGTGCCCTACATTTGTAGTTGAAAAATCCTGCAAACTGTAGTGTTTGATGTTGACACTGTGTGGGTGTATTTAGGAGACCAGAGGGGAAATTTAAGAAGAAGCAAAACCCTCATGATGAAGCTTTACAGATCCTCAGACCCCAGATGGACAACCCTCCTGCTCCACAGGTACAGACACACACACACACACACACACACACACACATGCCTACAAAATGCTAAAATACACAGTCACAGAACGCAAGCAGTGCTTACAGCGATATGGACATGCACAGTAGACAATGCTTGAAATCGGTCATGTAAGGGAAGGTTTTTGTGTCTGCCCAGCCCAAACGTCCTGTAGCCCCCGCACCATCTGCGTCTGCAATGAAAGAGGCGGGATTTAAACCCACCAAGAGCACGAAGACAAGAGCACCTGATCGTCCTCTCCCCATACCTCCTCCAGGTACTCACACTCACTCAAAGTATACACTCATCCACATATTCCAATACACACATTTTGCTGCCTTAAAGGCACGTCGTGGAGCTTTCCGGTTTTGTTTAGATTTCATGTCTTTCACCAAAACTCAGTGTGTAAACTGGCATTTCCTACCTCATAAGGCGTCTTCAAAGCCATTTTTTTAGCCTACATTGTTTAAATTAAAGTTTTATGTTCTGTTCATTGCACTGCAGTGCCCCTAGTGGTCAGAAAATCTACCAGGTACCTTTGAACAAAAGTTATGATCATTTTAACTACTTATCTTTACCATAAAACACCTTTACCAGTGGATGCGAACCATTTACCAAGGAGAGCCAACACTGCAGGATTTTAACCAAAAACTCCTCTCACTGAGTAGCTTTTCATCAAGTGGAAGGGAAGAACTGATCTGTGAAATCACCTGCTGAGATGATTGATTGGAATGAAAACCTGCAGACGGTTGGCTCTCGACGACGCACGATTAGCTACTCTTGCGCTAAATGTAGGAGAGAACAAAAAAGAGGCTTGTTGTGCCGCTCAACAGTGACCTCTCACATTATTCAGCATAAATCCTGCCTTGATATTGACTGGAGTGACAGTTCACCTCATGTACTTACTCACTTAAATCACCACTGTCAAAAATATCCTATTTACTAACAATTAACATGTTCCAGACAAGGTCAGGGGTACAGAAGGGCAGTTAAACAGGGACACACTGACTCACAGCAGGCAGGTGGCAAAACGCCATGTGACCCTACTGATATGCAGATTGTGAAAACACGTCTGTGCTGTCATCTTGTGGGCACATTTCTGTGAACAGGATTACAACAATATTAGAACAATAAAATGCCCTTCATTCTCTGGAGTAACAGTAGAGCAAAGCAGTGATAGGCAGTCAAACTGTCCCAGACAGCAACAGATCATTAAAATGCTCATTTAATACAGTTTTGTCAAAATAAGAACGTGGAATAAAGGTGAAACTAAAATGTAACGTGACCTGCTTGGTGCAGTTTCTCGAGAGCTTCCTGTAGAGACGGAGACCATCCAGACACAGCTTCATCAGAGGACCAATGAGGAGCACTACACCTATACCAATGTTCCCTGGAGACTGTACCTCAGGAAGGAAGTGTGTACATGCACAAATACACAAACACAAAAAAAACATCATGATCCACTGTCAAAATGTTTTCTATTCTATTGTGAGTATTTTTCTTTCTTTTACAGGTTTTCTATCCCAAAGACAGCTTCAACGATCCCCTGGTGCTGGACCTCATTTTCAAACAGGTAACTTAAGAGATAGTTGAATTAATGCAGGATGAATGGATGGATGGATATAACATCAACGGATAAATGCATTTGTTTAATGACCATGTGATCGTTTTTCTTAAATTAAATGCATTTGTAAATTCATTCAAGTTTTTCACCTCTCCCCAGTTGTGCTCCATATTTTTTACCTGACAACAGAAAAATCATAGAAAGACCAAACTAAATAATTTCTAACATTACCTCTCCTCTTTCCTCCTCTGCTCTCCTCTGTTCTCTCCTGCAGATAGTGAACGACACTCTGTCAGAGGCATGTGTTCGCATCACCCGGGATGAAAGGCAGAAAATGAAGGCTCTTTTCGGTAGTCTGTCTGTTCTTCCTGCAGACGTTTTTTTTTAGACGATATGCTCTAATCCAAACACGTCTCTTTGACATTCATGAATTCATGTGTCTGTTTGTGTGAATGACAGCTAAACACGGCGTTGAACAGAATATGGATCCAGTGGAGGAGCATGTGAAGAAAACAATCGTCACGGCAGCCAGGGAAACCTGGGAAATCTACTTCTCCCGTCTGTTCCCTGCGTCGGTGAGGGTGGTAAATCCTCAGAGTATAATAATTACTGAGTGTTTTATTTTCATTTTTATTAAACCTCTCTGTGTTTGTGTGTGTGTGTGTGTGCAGGGTAGTGTAGGAACAGGTGTGCAGGTGTTGTCAGTGTCCCACAGCGGTATTAAGCTGTTGAAGACAGTAAAAAGCAGTGCTGCAGCTCCAGACTACTTCAGAGTCCTGCGACCCTACACGTATGTCCTGTTTGTTCTGTCTTTGTTTGCAAATTCTTATTAGCATTTCTTTTATCTTGTCAGTCAGTGTCAGGTGAGTTGTTAATTACAGACAAATATACCAAATGGTCTCTGATTATCTTGACTTTTTCTTTGCAAATTTTTTTTATTATTCAACAGAAGATTGATTTGTGTGTCTAGCCTAACCAGTGCTGGATTTTTGAGGCTAAAACACAGTCATCTGCAATATCTTGTTACCATACCACTATATCTTCGAGAAGCTAATATCAACCAGTATATTGGTCAAGGAACAGTTTTTGTTACGACCTGTGGATTAAAACATATAAAAGAACTGCATCCTAACCAGTCAAAAAATAAAATCACAATTCCTACAGGATCACAAAATGGACAAAAATGACACATTAGAGCGACATCTTTACAAACCGATAATAAGCAAAGCAATGGTTTGTAAGCAATTGTAGAAAGCACTGACTTTGCTTCCATGACAATTTATTTTAGCAGAAATTTAGTACGTTTAGCATGTAGGTGGTATTGGATTTGTATTCTCAAATACTGAATTTATTCATTATTGTATTTGATCATTATTAATATTTTAAAACTATTCATTTCTATTATTTCTGTAGCTTTGTTTTATATAATAGTCGGGAGCTTATACTGTATATCTTTCACTTTGCCGAATCATACTACCTTTTGCACTTTATATTTTTCAGATACGCAGACATCCTGTTTGTAACCATCCCCTCTGAGAACATGCTGGAGTTCAATTTGACCAATGAGAAACTGATCCTGTTCTCAGCCAAGGCCCCACAAGTCAAACATCTCATAGACACCTTCATCAATGAGATCAAAAAGGTGCAGCGCACACACACACACACACACACACACACACACACACACACACACACACACACTTGTTCTGTCCAGCATTGGACAAAGTCTGACACTTGGAGTTTGATGGTTCTGCAGAAACAACGTTGTACAACAATTATGAATCAGTCAATCAGGCTTTAACACTGTCAAAAACATCTGTTAATTATATACATTTCATTTTTTGTTTCAAAATCAGACATTAAAATGAACCTGGAAACATGAGCAGCAAAGGACAGTAGTAGTCTCTTGTGCTGTTGATTTCTCTTACTCCCTTCGTCTGCACACACTGAATGTAACAAACTTTCATGTGAGTTTCATGGGAGATGTTGAAAAATCAAGCAATAGTAGATGAGTGAAGTTGAGGGTAATCTTCAGTCTAAATACTGTAAATGCAAATAACATCACAGTAACATGTAACAATGTGAGAGTATCCATTTGTATGTGTTTTTTCTTCCTTCCTTGCAGGACTCAGACTATGTGATTGCAGAGCGAAACTTTGTGACCGACGACCGCTCGATGCTCAATTTTCACAAAGGCGACATCATCAGGCTGCAGGTTATGGACGGGCTGGAGAAGGGTGAGACACTGTGGTACATGTAGTAGAAATCCTGATATCTTATGAGGGAATCAGTGATCCAAGCCTATGTGTGTGTGTGTGTGTTTGTGTGTGTGTTTTGCCCTGTGTGTGTGTGTGTGTGTGTGTGTGTGTGTGTCCTCTAGGTTACAGCTATGGCTGTGTGGTGAGAAAGAAGGTGGTGTTTTTGGAGGAGCTGAAAAGAGACACTCCAGACTTCGGTGAGTGTTCATTAAATCCCTTCATTTTAATCTAAAACAAAATCAGATCTATAAACTTCACCTCTTTGCATGTGGTAACCTGATGTCAGCGCCATGGCCCAAAAATAAACAGCGTGACAATTCAGCTTTGAGAGATTTACTAACTGGACTGTGTCTGTCTACCCTGGAGGTGTGATGGTATCTTAAGCCAAGGAGAAATAAGCGCAGTGATGTTGACGGTGCCCACAGCACTCTCTAAATACAATATTGTATCAGATAATTATTTTTCAGATGGAAGATGGCGATGCAATTTGAAAGATATTGATTCATGTCATTTCATGAGGACACAACAGATGAAATAAGATCACAGATGAGGAGAAGTCACGTTGTTTCATTGCGTAGCAGATACTGGATAGGACAAACTCAGTGTGTGCCTCCACACATATATTTGTAATTTAGTGTGATGTATTTATTTTTTCTTTTATCTCTGGCATTTGGACTACAAAAATGTCCATAAATTAACCTCACATAGCACACTATGGTCAGGTTTCCTGAATTTGAATCCATCCTCCGCCATGCAAAGTTACCATCTTTAATGGGGTAAAAAGGAAGCATTTCTAAAGGTATGAACTTTAATAATATAAAATATTAATGTAAGATCTGAGCTGCATTCCACATTAAATTATTATTTCTAAAAACTTGAGGGGTGTGGGGAGGACAGCGTGTGTGTGTGTGAATACTTATGTCAACTTGTGGGGACTCACCTCCTACTGGGCAACATAAAGATGGTCCCCACTTGGGTGCAGCAGAACAAGTTGTGAATACAGCACTGACATATTATCACCTTATAAAGTTGTTATGGCTAACGTGTTAGCAAACAGTTGCATATTTACATATCCAGCACATACGGAGCAACATTAGCATTCATTTAGAGTCATATTTCTGGCCACCTGATGAGCGTAAGTCCGATATTGACGCTCCCTTTATCTCGGTTTTGGTCTCCACCAACTTCTGAGTGAAATATCTGTTAAATCTTCCACTATGTTCACCAGCTAGTCGCTAACTTTATCTGTCTGCTGTTTGGTGCTGTGCAGGTAGTGTCCAGTGAGTTTATCAGAGCTTTTTCATGGTAAACAGTCGACGAGTGGTGAAAATGAACCAAAACAATAAAGTTGTTGCACAGAAAACCAAAACAATGAGCTAAAAGACGCAAAAAGGCTTTGTAGGGCTGAGGGGAACTGCAGAATCGGGTACTCTGTGGGTTCGTCACTACGAGCGACTCCTTTCACATTACATGTAGTCATTTGATGCATTGTCAATATAAAAATATTGATTAGCGCAACTTTTAAGGATAGGACTTTGTTTTAGGTTCAGTTAAAGATATATGATTAGGTGAAGGTTAGGACAAGGGAAGTAATGTAAGTCAATACGATGTCTTCACAAGTGACAGAAATACTCTATCTATAATTAGACCACAGGCTGTATTATGCACCAGGTTATCAGCGAAGCCGCGGGGGAGGGTTAAGTCTTGTAAATGAGAGAGAAAAGCATGCAGATAAAGATCTGACTGTAAATGAAAAGCTGACCTGCTTTTAGAGGAAAGGCAGATAGTGATCAGGACCCAGGTGTGTGTGCTTTTGTATGATTATTGTAATCCCTCTGCTCTGTGTGTGTGTGTCAGGTTGGAAGTTTGGTGCTGTGTTCAGTCGCTCCGGTGCTTTCCCGGCCGAGTGCGTCCACCCGATTGCTCCTCCTGACTTCCTGTGTCTGCCACTGGACCGCAAGGCAGAACCTCGAGGAGGAGCAGGACAGTTTGCTGTGTCATCAGCCATCGCTGTCGCCGTGGCGTCCACCGTGGCTGCACATGAGATAGATCAGACGATTGAGGTACAGACACACACGCTCATATACTGACAGTATGGGGTTTTTGTCTGTCAAACTGTCAGTGTCAGATTGTTTTTCACTGTCAATCTTTGATTTTCAGAAGGTTTCTCTTGATGGCTTTGCTGACGGAGATCTGGATGAAAGAGCCCTGCAGGATAGTAAATATGACATGTTGGAGTTTGCCAAGAAGTACTTCAGACAGGGATCCAACGGGAAGGGGTGAGACAAAGAAAAGACACGTGCACACACAGGAAAATCCTCACAAGCACACAGAGAAACACTAACCTCACTCAGAGACCATCTCAAATCCAGTGGTACATTTACTCAAGTACTGTACTTATGCACAATTAGTATCATATCATATCATTAGTTTATGAAATATAATGTATTGTTGAAGGTTAAGCTATCCAACAGCATAAAGTAACTACAACATGAAAGTATTGTTTACATGTCAGTGTATCGATACAAATGATTGGATGATACAACAATAACACCAATAATGAGCATGATGAGTATATTTAATACATTTTGTAGCTTATATGTCTTTACTTTTATGGAATAAAATTTTGAATATAGGACTTGTACTTATAATGGAATAGCTTTATAGTGGGGCATTGTTACTTTTAGTTAAATAAATTATCTCAATAGTTCTTCCAATCTAAAGGCTGCACTTTGTGACTGATTTTGTTCTCAGAGATTCCCTGAAGAGCAAAAGCAAGAACAGAGACTCCAGAGAGCCCACTGAAATGATCAAGTTCTCTAAGGTACCTTTCTTTTAGCTATAACTTACAGCACCTTTATGTTTATTTTGGGTGTATTGAGATGTTCATATTACACTTTTCTTGTATGATTTTCTCCTTTCCAGACTCCTCTGACTGAGTCTCTGATAGAGTTTACAGACCCAGCCATGAACAGAGTGGCAGCTGATCTCTTCCTGTGTAAGTTCTCGCCTTCGGTCACCTCTCCTCTAATTACATCATCTTATTACATCTGGGCTCCAATTCATCCTCTGTTAAAATGAGACGTTCTCGTATCAGATTTTAAGTACTCAAGTGCTGGATTTCTGAAGAAAATCTGATATTCAAGACGTAAATATTGTTGACGTGTGTGTGTGTGTCCTGGTTGTGTAATTTGTGTAGCGGTGATGCGTTTCATGGGTGATTCTCCGTCAAGGGGATCAACAGAACAGGAGGTGGTCAGCACTTTCCTCAAGGTAAACACACACAGGTGTTTTTTTCTTTAGCTACTATTTTCTCTTTGGCAGTTTGCTAATCTGTGTATGTTTTTGTGTGTGTTTGTCTGTGTGTGTATGTCATCCCCTCAGCTCATAGGAGAGTTCACCTTGATGAGGGATGAGGCTTACTGCCAACTCCTCAAACAGCTTACTGCTAACACCAGCTCCAAACCGTAAGTCTGCTTTAACACATTAACAACGTACACACCACAAACCGACACACACTACACTCCTCTTTCTTCCCCGAGCCTGTAATCCCGAGCGTGTCTGTGCGCTCTTGTGTTGTACAGCGATAGTTGCCAACGAGGCTGGAGGCTGCTTTACATCCTGACTGCTTTCCATCGCTGCTCTGAAGTCCTCAAGCCCTTCCTGCTGAAACACCTGCAGCAGGCCTCTCGCAGCGCCGGGGCACAGTATCAGGGTAAGAACACACACAAGCACACCCCATCACAGAGTGTAAATCTGCTGTACACATTACCATATGTACACAGCATATGTGTACAACATGTAATGTTTTGTTTAAATGTGTTAGGCATCGCTAAAGCGTGTGAGCAGAACTTGAAGAAGACGTTCCAGTATGGGGGCCGCATTGTTACACCCAACGCCATGGAGCTGAAGGCTATGATGGTCAGTGCCTCATTTTATTCATCTGCAGTGCTGGAAGAAGTATTCGGATCCTTTACTTAAATAAAACTAGTAATACCCACAGTGAAGATACTCCATTGCACATAAAGGTCCTGCCTTGATTCAAGTAAAACATTAGCAGCAGTAGTAGCAGCAAAATGTACGTAAGAATCAAAAGTAAAGGTACTCATTATGCAGAGTAGAAATAAAAATGAAAAGACCAAAACAAACACGTATTGTATTGTAAGGTAAAACATTAAGTATCTAAAAAAAACAGCCTTAGTCTGACATGTCCAGTGTATGTACAATATACAGTATATACTATATGAGTGTGTGTTTGTACTTCCTCAGGCGGGACGCAGTTCAAAACGTCAGCTGTTTCTCTTTCCTGGAGGCATTGACCGTCACGCGAAAATCAAAACCTGCTCTGTAAGTGTTGTGCCACTGTTGGCAGTTCACCACCACTGGTGTCTATGAGGAGACGGCTGTGATATACTTGTGTTGTGTGTGAGTGTGTGTATGTGTGTGTTTATATTGTTGTGTTTTTCAGGTTGCCCTGGAGGTGATCGAGGAGCTGTGTTATGAGATGGGTTTACACAGGCTGGAGGCCATGGAAGAATATGCCATATTTTTAGTCACCAATAGAGGTGTGCTCACAGACCTCTGGTTTCTCTCTCACACACACACTCAAACACTCATTAAACGTTGTATTAGTGCATGAAGTCGTCATTGTCAGTGAAGCAGATCCACTCACAGATCACATATCAGGCTGTTCTCTGGTTTCTAGCTGTGGGAGAAAGTCACTCATGTTCATGAGTCCTGATAGGGCCGTCATGGCAAAATAACGAGAGATGGCTCGATGGCAACCTTTTCATTTCCGATATCACTACACTGAGTCTCTGCCAATTATAATCCAATACGCATTTTCCCTGTTAGTTATCTACTAAGATGTTAATTTGACATTTATTCGCATGCTGTGTATTTATATAGATGCATTTAAAAACATGATGCACACTTGAATATAATAGTTGATAAAGTGATATAATATAACTTTCCTACTGTTTCCAAAGGAACTTGCTTGTGCTTCTGAATTTTTTCTGATAACATGAAGAAGAAGCTCTTGTTATGGTGCTTATTACTTGTGCAACTTCGTCATATTGCCTTGCACAACGCTCCTGCTCCTTTTGTCTTATCACATTTTCAGTGCTGAAAGCACTCACACAGGACTCTTTGCATCCTGTTGTTGTTGTTGTTTTTTCCCTCCTGTAGCATTAAACATTTCCACATGATAACATCTGGCAGCTGCTCTCGCTCATGTACTATTCAGAAGCACAGCAGGTCACATAACATGATGTTTTAGGTTTTATGTGTCAGTAGTTTGTAATGGATTTTAACTAGTTTTTGCTTATATTGGCCAGATACTGATACTGAGTATTGAATTAACAAATCCTTCATAACAACAATGAATTGTTTAATTAATCTTAATCTTTAGATAAATATGCATTACGTGTGTGTGTGGGTGTGTCCAGGTCAGAATGTGCGCCCTCTTAACAAACACGAGTACATCCTGGATGTGGCGACAGAGGCCGAGTTAGTCGACACCACCTACAGCTTCTGGTTCAGACGAGTCATCTGGACTCAACCCCTCAAGTTTGAGAACGAGCTCTGTGTCGCCATGCACTATAACCAGGTACGACAGGTGACGTCTCACATACATACAGTATATGTGACCTACATGTGTGTGCAGGTGTATGTAACTGTGTGTGTGTGTGTATATTTAGATCCTGCCAGACTACCGTAAAGGCCTGCTAAATGTTCTTCCACATGGAAAAGTGAGCGATCAACAGTTCCACCAGATCTCCAAACTGGCAGCTTTGCAGCACAGAGCCAAAGACATCATCTTCATCCCCAGCATGTGAGAAAACAGTAACAAGTACAAATGGTTGAGGTGTTTCAATGTTTGACAATACAGTCTCTAGTTTCACTGATCAAATGATAAAATGGTTTTATAGATAATTCAAAAATATTTTTTTATACTTTGTCATTCATTTGACTTTATTAATCACATCATTGCTGGGTACATGACCCCCAATTCATCGTATTTTTACAGTTGAGGGTGTAGCAGAGCAAAGTCTAATTATAAAAAGAGAAGAAATAAAGAGCAGTGAAAACATAGAGACGGAAACAAGGTGTGTCCTTTATACAGAGAAGCACAGAGAGCATTTACATACTTACAAGTACAGTACAGTACAGTGCAGTATATGAAACATACATACCTGTATATGTACATACAGATATACAAACATCCACCCACCGGATTTCATCCATTCCCTCAAAGGCTTCAATTTACACAGGCCAGCCATTTAGCCCATCGTGTTTTAATAGTCAACACTACCTCAGATGTTCTCCACGCTTTTAATTTGCTCTAGTAGTTCTTTCCATTTGACTTCTTTTGGCTTCCATTTTGCCTCCAGATTCTTGTAACTACATTTAAAGCAATTATTTTCAGTTTTCTAAGTAAATATTGGTACTTTTTATCCATTATTTCAGGATGCATTAGATCTTTCCTATTTTCCTATTAACACCAATCCAATTTGGTTTTAACATTTCACATGATGAAAAATAAGGGTGAAATTAGCATAAATTTCTCCACAAAAATCCATTTTACCTGCAGGTTAATTATTTTAGTAAAATCCACCTTAAACAGTTCCTGTTTCAGCTCATTTATTGGAGATGCACATTCGATTTATGGGCCTGTGTTGTTAAATGTTTTATATTTTATTATTTATGTGTATATTTTTCCAAATGCAGACAACATGTGGATAGTTACAGCACAGCAACACTGAAGCTGAAACAGATGTTTTTTTGTAGATTTTCCGCTTAGCACTGATGTTCAAACTCATTGTTGAAGAGACCAGAAAGAAGTGCAAACACTAGTTTTTGTGTTTTAAGTGCATAACACTTCATTTCTCTCAACTGTAAAAAAAAACTCATGTCCTTTCTTGCACTTACTGTTGTTATCACTGTTTCTTTCCACCCACACACAGAGCCGACAGCAGAACAGAACAGCTCACTGAATAAAATAATTCTGGGAAATGTTGAGAAATCACTGAGCGAAGCAGACTTCTGTTTATCTTAGATTCTGTTTCTCTTCTTCTCTCCTTCAGACATGAATTGTCGGAGTACATCGCCACACCTCTGTTCAAAAAGCAGCCACCCCAGCAGTGGGTTACCATGGTGACACAGCACATGCAGCAAGTGCAGACCCTGAACCCGCACCAGGCCAGAGCTCAGTTTCTGGGTAAGATCCCTGTTCACATTAAGAGGAGGCGCCACAGGTAAAAACTGTTTATTTTGGCTGAACTGGTCAGTTTTTACATGTTTTCTCTGCACTAGTGCAGTGCCCGTTCGGGGCGTGGCCATTTGGAACGCATGCCCTGATCAATCCGAACCCCATTCAGAAAACGAGCATTTCAAAAGTTGTTTGCTTGTCGTCTTGCGGACAGACCTGACAAAGCGCGAGACTTTTTACAAGTCGGCATCATGATGTAGTTATTTCTGTTTCCTTTTGATCCGTTTATTGCAATTAAATCACAGCAAAATGTGTTTATTTTTGGATCATACCGCTGCAGTAAGCCAGATTAATTCAGCTGACGTGCGACTTGCAAGATACAGTGAATATTTATTGATTTTGACACGGCAATTATGAAACTGCCACTCACCAGAGACAGATGGAGAGGTGAATATTCACAATAAACACAAATGATCCTGCGGTCAAACTCGCTGTTGTCCAAACTGTTGTCCTGTACAGGAGCAGGAGTTGTGTGGCTCAGTCCGAGCTGTTTGTTGCCCATTTACAGAGCCAGGGGTGTGTATGAACACCGGATTGTTTTTCAGCACACACACAGAATGGACAGCTAGCGGACCGTGAGGAGATATTCGCTGAAATTGGCAAAATGTGTATGGGGTTAGAATTGCAGACTACACCTTTAAGCTCCATCAGTTATTAAGTTAATCTTCACATTGACAGGAACAGTAATCTGTATTTAGATGTGGTCTATTAACAAGAAGAAATGTTGTAACTAATGTGTACATTTGGACTTTTTTAAGGATATTGTCATAATACAGAAAGTATTTGTGTTTTAAAGAGGTTCTCCGGTGATTTACTTTTGCTCTATCTTAATGTATAGAGACAGATGAAACAAAGAATGGTCAAACTCGAAGCAGCAGAGGCCAAGATTTATTGACTTCTAGTCTGGGTCAAACCTCAAAAACACTAGATCCTACATTTCCCATAATGCAACTCATCTGTGTTACTTTTAAACCCTCCCTGCAAGGTAAACATCCACATTTTATAAATTCCACACCCCCAGTTTTGTTTTTGTTTTTTTTTAGTATTTTTGGACAGTTTTAGGGAAGAGCCAGACAGGAAACAGTGGGAAACAGTCATTTTGTTCAGACTTGACAAACCTCCTCCAGAGCCACAGAAGACATTACTCAACTTTTATCACAGGCTGAGTAGGACTCCTCATGATGAATAAACTTAACCTGATGTGTAAAATCTGTGAGGTGCCGCTTTAATAAAGAATTTATTTTTATCCAATTCAAAGAATAAACTTGACAGTCTGTTCTCACTCTTGTTAAATTCTGTGTGTTTGCGCGTGCAGGGCTGGTCAGTGCGTTCCCCATGTTCGGCTCCTCGTTCTTCTACATCCACAGCAGCAGTTCCACCACCTTCTACGCCCCCTGTATTGTTGCTGTCAATCAACACGGTCTCCACTTCCTGCACAAAAATACACATGTAAGGAACCACACACTGATATGACTCATCTCATCGTGACTGAAACACGAGCCCAGAAGCAGAGTCACATACTTTCAGTGGACGGTCGTGTGTTATAATGTTTGGTCTCTGTGGTGCAGGAGCTGATGGCAGTGGTCCCCCTGGTGGAGGTGCAGTCCAGCCGCACCCAAAGGCCCACTGCTGGAACGAGTTACCCATATGTAGACCTCACCCTTGGGGACATGAACACACAGCGGGTCATTCAGCTGCAACTGGAGCAGGTATTACGCAAACACACACAAGGACACTCTTCAGAGGCCACACATGACCATTTTCAGTGGAGTTGCTACGTCTCTGTGCTCACGTCAGCGGTGTTTGTCCACAGGGCCTGGAGTTGTGTCGAGTCATCGCCATGCAGGTGGAAAACATGATGTCTGTGCGGGAGAAGAGACTCACCCTGCCACCCAGCGAAATCACCATGTTATAACACATGCTTAATCGTACATACACACTTGTGTGAACACACATACATTAGACAAAACCTTTATAGACTACCTCTTCCTGCCTTCAGGTGTTTGTTGTGTGATGCACACACAAACTAATATGATATATGAATGAATAAGTGTATCTTGAAGTCAGTTCCACTTTTACTTGATTATTTTACTGCTTTAACTGAACAAAGTGCATCCTGAAGACAGTGAAAATTAGTTAATTCTTAGTTCATTTTTCTTTCAGGCTGACACCTTCATAATTGCACTTACTACTGTAGTTTTAATTGATTAAACATTAAAGATGTTTTATCTGTACAGAAGATGTTAATGAACATTGAGGAAGCTTCATAGGCCTGTGCCTTGTCTTTACAAAGTTTTATAACTGATATTTAACATGTTTTTTATTTTTTTATTGATACTGTTTACTGTAAAACTTGATGTTAGTGTAAACAATTGTTGTATTCAACCAATATTAATGCATCATCAACTTTCTTGTTTTGTAAAGAATATTTTATCAAAATAAAATCAGCAATTTTAAAGAGGGAGATTTGAGCACATCCGCACTGAGTGATTAAAATGTTAAAAAGAAGTATTTGGTATGAAGACAAGGAAATGGCACAATTAAATGATATGATGATGGTATCAGCACTATAATAAAAATCAACAAGTTGTTTCATTTAACAGGTGCAAAATGGTGGAACGACTGATTAATCGACTTGTTGGTCAAAAGGAAATTAATCTGCTATTTTTTCCTAATCAATTTATTGTTTAAGTTAGTTGTTTTTTTTAGCAAAAATGCCAAAAATTCACACCTGAATATTGTCTGGTTTTCTTTGTCTTTAACTGAATATCTTTGGACTGTTGGTTGGACCAAATAAGCAATTTTAATATTTCAGTTTGGGTTTTAGTAAATTGTGATGGGCACTTTTTTGTTATTGATTAGTCTGTAGATTATTTTCTCAATTAATTGTTCTGTACATTAAATGTCAGAAAATAACAAAAAGGATAATAAAAAAGCTTAAAGCATGGTCATCACAAGTCCCCAGAGCCCAAGGCAACGTCCTCAAATCGCTTGTTTGGCCGACCAACAGTCTGAAGTATTCAATTTACAATAATATAAAACAGAGAAATTATGATAAATTAGAAATTAATAAATTATAAAAATTGTTGCCGATTAATTTTCGGTCAGTTGACTAATTGATTAATTGACTAACTGTTTCAGATCTAAATCTGAATACAGGTAGTTAGGTAAAGTTATAAATACAATATGCATAAGAATATTAAAAATACATCCTGTTTCAAAGTACAGCAGTTAGGCCTAATACTGTGTGGCTTATGGAAAGAAAATAGTGCAAACATTATTGACATGTGTTTAATAGGTTTCCACTTTACAATGGAAAATCATGCAGAAGAGATCTGTGTGTCTGTGTGGGTTTGTATCTACAGGATGAAACCGTTAAATGCACAAATGTACTTACAACACCAGTTTTGTCCTTGAGTATGGAATCCCATTTCCACCAATGTGATGAAAAACACGATCGTCATTACTGTATAATGAGAAACTTTCTCAAAATGATGACTTATCTTGAAATGATAACTTATCTCAAAATAATGACTTATGTCAGCTTTTCATTATTTTGAGATACTCATTATTTTGAAATACTAAGTCATTATTTTGAGACATTAAGTCATTATTTTGAGATACTAACTCATTATTTTGAAATACAAAGTCATTATTTTGAGGTACTAACTCATTATTTCGAGATACTAACACATTATTTTGAGATATTAAGTCATTATTTTGAAATACTAACTCAATATTTGAGATACTAACTCATTATTTTAAGATACTAACTCATTTTGAGATACTAAGTCATTATTTCGAAATATTAAGTCATTATTTTGAGATACTAAGTCACTATTTTGAGATACTAACTCATTATTTTGAAATACAAAGTCATTTTTTTGAGGTACTAACTCATTATTTTGAGATATTAACTCATTATTTTGAGATACTAAGTCATTATTTTGAGATATTAAGTCATTATTTTGAGATACTAACTCATTATTT
>NTHP01000164.1:856531-907090 GCA_003416845.1 Oplegnathus fasciatus
TATTTCGAAATATTAAGTCATTATTTTGAGATACTAAGTCACTATTTTGAGATACTAACTCATTATTTCGAGAAAGTTTCTCATTGTAGTTTGAGAGGGTAACTTTTTTTTTTCATCACATTGGTGGAAATGGGTTTCCATACACTTGAGATATCAAACAGTGAACATGTGCACAAAAAGTGCACAAATATTCCGATTTTTTTCACTTTACCTTATTTGCTTTACAAATCTTATAAAACGCATTAACAACATTTGCACTATTTTCTCTCCACAGTACGTGAGGGTGACCTGTGCTGTACAGATTGTAAAGCCCATTGACACAACAATATGTGATATTGGGCTATATAAATAAAATTGACTTGAATATGGGTAAATATGAATAAATAAATAAGGTTTCTTCTTAACACTTAATGATTATTATTAGAAAGGCACCAACATGGCCCCTTAAATGAACAGTGTGAACTTTATGGAAGTAAATAACAGGTTAGTGGGACAAAATTAGCAGCAGTCTGAAGTGTGTGCCCTCCAGGCTCCCAAAATGGATTTATGTGTCTTCCGTTCAGGACACGTGACAGTCACTCCCCAAACTGGCAGGTCACAACTGAGCATGCGCAGATGTCTAGCAGGTTACACGAGTTTATTTTCAGCCTTTCTCTTGAAGACGCGTTATTATGTTGGTGTAAACTGAGCGTGGTCGAGCCTTGCGAGGATATAACAATGTCTTTCCTGGACTCTTGGAGCTGAAAGCCTGAGTGGAAACGTCTCCGGAGCACCGAGGTTTGGAATTTAGCGGTGACATGTGAAATGTTGCTGCGTGGTTTGTCGGTATTTCCAGGCGGCAACGGACAGACCAAGCCAGGCTAGCTTAGCCGACTAGCTGGTAGCCAAGCAGCTCGGCTAGCTATCGTTAGCCTCTCTCGCTGCTGTAGTGTCGACGCAGCGTTTATCGCGGCTCTGCTTGTTTGTAAGCGTCTGTTAGTATCTCCTACTACAGATTGTCAAGTTTCTCGCCTTACTGCTGTTTCAATGCGCAGACAAGGCGGAGGATCTACTTAGCTAATGTTAGCTACTTTAGTGCGCCGCTGTGAGTGAGAGTGAGTGGTCCCTTAAGGTAGCCATATCCCCCGTCAAAGACTCCTTTTGACACCCAGTCCGTTCATATTAACCAGTTAACACAGTGCTGACATGCAGCGCTGATACGTGCTATCTGTTAGCTAGGAGCTCTGTCGCACTAACTACACCAGTCACACTGTTTTGGCTGACATGGCAGCCAGCGGGTACTCTGACCTGAGGGAGAAGCTGAAATCCATGACTCCGCACAGAGACGAGGAGAAAAACAAATACGTGGACGGGACGAGTAACGGCAGCGGAAAGGGTCGAAAGCGCAAGTTTCGAGAGTCCGACGACGATGAGTACGAGCACAGCGATGACAGCGCGGAGCTCCGGGGGCAGGAGGCCCGCCGGGTGAGGAGCAGCATCCTGCAGAAGAGCATCTTCACACCGGAGGAGTGCGCCCTCATCGAGGATAAGATTGACGAGGTGGTTGCCCAGGGAGAGGCTGGACTTTACCGTGAGCACACCGTGGACAGGGCACCCCTCCGCAATAAGTACTTCTTCGGGGAGGGGTACACGTATGGAGCCCAGCTGGAGAAGCGTGGACCGGGCCAGGAGAGGCTGTACCGCAAAGGAGAAGTGGATGACATCCCAGGCTGGGTGCACGAGCTGGTGATCAAGCGCCTGGTGTCCAGTGGAGTGATCCCAGAAGGGTTTGTCAACAGTGCGGTGATCAATGATTATCAGCCAGGTGGCTGCATTGTGTCCCATGTAGATCCTCTGCACATCTTTGCACGGCCCATCGTCTCAGTGTCCTTCTTCAGTGACAGCGCGCTCTGCTTCGGCTGCCGCTTCCAGTTCAAGCCGATCCGGGTGTCGGAGCCAGTGTTTGTTCTGCCTGTGAAGAGAGGGAGTGTCACAGTACTCAGGTGATTATGGCTGTGTTTGCTGTCTTGCATATATTGAATGACTGTTTTTGTGGGGCTGGCAAGGGGTGAAGTTGTTGTCACTAAAAGCATCTTTCTCTCTCAGTGGCTACGCTGCTGATGACATCACCCACTGCATCCGACCCCAAGACATCAAGGAGAGGCGTGCAGTCATCATCCTCAGAAAGTGAGTCAACACACCATTTAAAAGGAGATTGTCTTGTGTGAAATCTCGCTCTGATCCATGTGTTTCTACTTGTGCTCCCTCCTCTGTTTGCCAGGACCAGACCTGATGCTCCTCGACTGGACTCTGACAGCCCTTTAAGGTCTTCCCCTGCAGAGAGACCCGCTCCTCTGAAAGCCAAACGCTCTCATCGCAAAGCAGACCCCGATGCTGCTCACAGGTATACGCCCACACATGCAGACACACGAGAGGTCTCCATGGGTCCAGTCGAAACAGACTCGACCTCATCTGAAAGGGGCCTGAGGATAGTTACGCCTGATATAAAGAGCCACTTCGCTAACATCAGAAGAAACACTTTTATAAGATATGATATTAGCCTTATTAAGGTTCAGGGAAACCCAGAAATAGAGACATAATACTGACACTGTATACGCCCTCACGATGTGTAACTGCATAACAAGCGGCCGTAGTCAAAAAGAGTAACAAGACATGTAATTTCACTGTTTACCCACTGTTTCACCTTTAAAAAACACATTTGTGTCTTGCGAGGATTGTGACACATCACATGATAAGAGTTGAGTCGGCTTGGATCCACTTTGGTATCAGGTCACGTTCAGACCAACTTAAGCCCTGCGTTAAAAAAATGCAGCCCTCTCATTCCTTTGATTGAGGTTATTTTGTTGACATAGCAGAGATGCCAACTTGGAGAGCTTGTTGAACGTTGAACCAGTCTCAAGTTATGCAGGAATGCAATGCAACTGGCAAGGCGCTGCGTTGGCCAATCAAAGATGTTCAAGCGCATATTCTTGGCAGATTACTTTGCAACGTGAACGCCGTATTTCTAACATGATAGCTGCCATGATAACTTTCCAGAGCAGTAAACGCCTTCCTCATAACATTATAATCACTGTGCAGTCTTTTTGCATCTGATAAGCCTTCAAACTCATGGATCTGTTTTTCCAGTCCTCCTTCCTGGATCGTATTTCATCCTCTCACCAGGACCTGAAACAACCCCGACCCCACCAACGCAGCCTTGTGCACTTTTTAACGTAGGGCAGTTTTCGGTCTGAATGATCATTTAGGCATATTGACGTACTGACCCCAGACCCCGGCCTCGACCCAGTTAGACTGAATATAATTTGGACACAGCCCAACTCAGGTCATGGATCAGGTCTTGGTTATTAGGAACCAAGTGGACCCATGATGACCTTTAAAGCCTCTTTGAGGCCTGCACCCCGTTACGTTAATGTAACAGAATTTAAGATCTTGATCTCATGTCTGAATAAGCACCCTGGTCACTTTTACATAAAAGTGACGAAGACAGTGTTACTATTGCCTTCGCCTTGTAACATTTCTGTATCACTTTTAACATGGCACAAGTCTGAATCATCATCTCTGAAGCACAAAATCAGTTTATTAAACTAGGACACAGTGAAAGAGCCCATTTTAAGTCACTGAGGAGATCAATCTTCTCAGATCAGATCAGTCTATAAAAACTATTTTGCCCTCAAGGTAGGAAAAAAATAAGACCAGCACTCTCTCCTAATATTTTCAGTGTTCATTCGTACCGCATGGATGAATAAATGAATATCTAGCAAAACGTTTTACATACAGCATATGAGCTAATAGCAATTAAACGAGAGTCCCAACTTAACGTCCTGTCATTCAGTGTTTGTGCGCTGCAGGACTTTATAGAACAGGCAGCAGCAGAATTCGCTCTCTAATAACGTTAAATGATGAAATTGATGTGAAAATATATCAGTGGATTCATTGTGAGAAGCGGGGAGAACGCGTCCCTTGCGCTCACGATGGTCATTAATTAAGACTTCAAAGGCAAAATAATTTCAAATCCATGAGTGATGCAGCCTGCGAAAGAACAGACAACTCTCTTCTTTCTCGATATCATAACATTTTTAACTCGCTGCTCTCTCTCGTGCACCAGGTGCCAAATATAGCACACAGCTCTTTCGCTAAATGTGCTGTCATGTCTGAATGAAGCCATAAGGAACATTAATGTAAATGTCACCTATGTCTGAATGACAAAAACAGCTTGATGAAGCCAGTAATGTTGCATATTGCATGTCTGAAAAGAGCTGAGGGACACACAAAGGAGATAGCTGAGACTGAAACAATGCTCCTTTTGAGCAAGTGTCTTGTACAGTGCAATCATGAAGTGGTGTACAATCAATCGGCATTATCCAAACCTGACTTGGCATCTCAATCTTTTTTCCTCCACCAGGCCGAGGGTTCTAGAGATGGACAAAGAGGAGAACAGACGCCCGTCATTCTCCCGTCACCGTCGTCACAGCATCAGCTCAGAGAACTACTGGAGGCGTGGTCAAGACTCTGACAAACACCGGGAGAGTTCAGGACGCAAAGTCAAAATGAGACGCCATTGAGCACTTCTCTATCACACGTGTACACATATAAATATACCCGCTCTTTTATGTATTTCAATATTGTAACATTCTTTGATCAGTTGTCATTTTCTCGCTCCAGTTTTAGGTCTGGCCCAAGGAGCACGGTCATCATGTTGTCTTGCATTTTGATTTGAGTCTGGATTCAGTTTGAGTGCATTGTTTGTTTCTGGCAGACGAAGCTGGCGTCTCTGCTGCACAGCACAGAACCTAATGTTACTTACAGTTAGGCTCTGTTGTCAAACCGTTCAGTTACCTTAAATTAAACATTTCTTGTTTCTATGTCCATAGATCCTTCAAAATGGCATGTATTTTTTGTAACCAAGGTGTACAGACCAAGAGCTAAAAGAAAAATGTATGTATGGACTTGTACAAAAGAAAACCTGAGCTGTAATCTAACTTGTTGTATAATGTACAATACGTTTGTATAGTCTTTGATTGGGGGAACTTTTATGCAGAAAGAAACCTTTGTTTTTTCGCACCTACATTTCTGCTCCGTACCTTTACTGTGCCATCCCAGATCTTTGCTGTTTGTTCACTTCAGCCTCCCTGTCGCAGTTTAAGTTGAAACAACTGGCAGATGTGCAGCCATGCTTTCTGTGTTATGATTTGATTCAGCTGTGTGGCTCATGTTGGTGGAGGTCCCAACGTGGTGCATCGACTAAACTGATGCTTTATGGAGAGATGGAAAACTCAGGCCTTGTTGTACACTCCTGTTTCAGTCTGAAGTTGCTTTACCTTAGTGACAGAGGCCATGTTATTGCTGTTCTGTATTAAATCTAATTTTTCCTCATCTAAATTGGGTGATATTTGGGTTAGGCACAACTTAATTTGAGAAACACCAACCCTATTATGTCTTGTTTAACTGGTGTCTAAACAAGCGGCCGTGAAGAAACTCAATTTCCAGATTTGTCCTTGCGGTTTGCTGTGTAAACACAGATAGATTTGTTTCTTGTTCCCAGTCAGCCACATTTGGCAGAGGTACTTATTAGCTGACCGCTAGGTTAGTCTGGAGTTACACACAAACAAAAATAACCTCAGTTCAGAGGAGAACTTACTTTCTAAAAACAGTGTTGTGTTCATGTTTTTCTGAAGCTCTGTTAAGGAAAAAGTTAAAAGTTTGCAAGAGTCAAATACTGGAGCTCTTCAAACTAAGAATGGGACACTGACTTTGTGGACTTTGGCTACAAAGGTTCTGGCTGAATGAAATAAAGCTGAAATGGTCTCCACAGAGTTGGTCTGCCATTCATTAAAGCAGGGCTCAGCCAAGCTGGCTGTCGAAGCACCAGGCCAGGGAACAACAAACTGGAGTGTGTTACTGTCACTATGAGGCAACCATCCAGATTTATATTAACAATGACTTATTTTAAATGATTAAGCAAATAACTGGCCACAGTATCAGAGATATGTTTCTCTTAATTCTTGATTGGAATATAATTTATCCTGACTTTTTCAAGTTTGGAATTTGGGAACGAGTGGCGTGATTAGAAAGTCTGGTCCAGCTGACAACAGCTGAATAACGTGAAATCGAGACAATATATACTGTCTATTATCCCTGACGTGTTCAGAGTTTTCTGTCCACTTTTGGGCCCCTTTGTCTCTAAATCATTCAGCGTCTTCACTCGTGAGTGGATTTCACAGATCAATGGCTTCAGCTGAGACCCCATTCACTGAATGAAAAAGCTCAGTGTTCATGTATTTGCTAAAAATTTAAATTTAACTTCAGGGGAGACTCACTGAATCGAGTCTTAATTTTTTTTTCATTCTTGTAGACCGCTTTGAGCAGGAAGATAAACTGTCAGTAGAGCAGTCAGGTTGTCATCCTCATTGAAATCAAACAGTTTTGAGCTTTGGAACAGTTATTTTATTGATTATTGTTAATTTAAGTTTCAAGGATCACATCAATTAAACAAGGATTTTCACTCAAGGTGAGAAGACAAAGGGAGAACAAGTTTTGGCCGTTGCTATTAAATTTCTGCATTCCCCTAATATTTCCTTAAGTTTTATTTTAGTTTGTATTTTATGCATCCTCTATATTTTCAGTTATTTATAATTCAATAAAGAAAATAAGCAAAATGTATCTGCTTTTAAATATTTTTTAGTTGAACAATCAAAGGTACAGACTCTAAAATGAACAAAATCAAAAGATCATCACAAACTGATAAAGATGTTCATTTACTTTTCCCTTTTAAAATTTAATTTGATCAAGTCTTGATAGCAAATGCATGAATAGATTTGGCTTTAGTTAAGGGGCTAACTTGTGTCTTGACTGCAGAGGAGGAAAGACCGAGGAATTGACAGATTGGCGATCAAATCAATCAGCAGCATGTTTGGAAAAGGGTTCAAATGGAGGTTCAAGGTTCATTCTTAACCTTGGAAAAGCCGTTGGGAGTTTGTCCACATGTTTGCAGATGGGGTTTAGACAAACTACATGTGCTGATGAAGACGACGTGATATGATCAAAAACACTATAACAGCAGCGATGGAATGTAACTAAGTACTTTATTCAAGTACTCTACTTAAGTACAATTATGAGGTACTACTAGGTTAATGCTACTTTATACTTCAACTCCACTTCATTATAGAGGCAAATATTGTACTTTGTACTCCACTACATTTATTTGACAGCTATAGTTACTGGTTACTTTGCAGATTCAGATTTTACAAAGTAAACGTGTAATCACTCAGGAAAGGCAAGTTTATTTATATAGCACATTTCAGCAACAAGGCAACTCAAAGGGCTTCACACAAGACACCAAAAGCATCGAGACAGAGTGCACAAGAAACTCACCAGGAAAAGAACACTCAAATACAATTAAAAACAGTCATTACTTAATGTATAAAGAGCCAAGAGATGAGAAAATAAAAACAAGCTAAAAAATAGAATAAGGCAGGTATAAAATACATGAATAAAAGTTACAGTGCAGTGTAAGAAACAAATAATGACTTGATTTAATAAAAGGCAGCGGCAAACAGAAAAGTCTTCAGCCTTGATTTAAAAGGACTGAGAGTTGCAGTGGACCTGCAGTTTTCTGGGAATTTGTTCCAGATATATGGTGCATAAAAACTGAACGCTGCTTCTCCATGTTTAGTTTGGACTCTGGGGACAGAAAGCAGACCCGTCCCAGACGACCTGAGAGGTCTGGATGTTTCATAATGTAGCAGAAGATCAGAGATGTATTTTGTCTAACCCTAAACCATTCAGTGCTTTATAAACCAACAGTAGTATTTTGAGTATATAAAATATGATGCTGTGTTGTAGATTTAACAACCCAAAAGTATATAAAGCATCTGAAATGAGCTCCACCTCAACCAACTGTAACATTAAAGTACTGTTTACATGTTGCAATAATAATGGTCCAGTAATATAATGATGTAACACTGACAGGGCCCATTCTGACAAATACTTTTACTTTTGATACTTTGAGTACGTTTTGCTGATATTTTGAATGCAGGATTTTTACTTGTAACTGAGTATTTCTATAATGTGGTATGACTACTTTTACTTAAGTAAATTATTTGACTACTTTTCCCCACTGTAGAACAGTTACTAATATGCAGAGGTGGAAGAAGTATTCAGATCTTGTAAGTAGCAATACCACAGTGTAAAAATACTCAGTTACTAGTAAAAGTTCTGGTTTCAAAATTTTAAAAGTACAGAAAAAGTAAAAGTACAGAAGTATTAGCAACAAAATATACTTAAAGTGCCAAAAGTAAAAGTACTCATAATGCAGAATGGCTCATTTCAGAATAAGAAATATGATATTATTGAATTATAATTATAACGTATCACTTTAATGTTGCAGCTGGAAAAGATTTCTCCCCCAGGGATCAATAAAGTTTTCTCTTAATCCATAATATTACATCATAATTTATTTGTTGATTATATTTTGTATTATTAATTTTAGTCTGAAAAGTAACTAAAGTTATCAAATAAATGTAGTGGAGTAAAAAGTACAATATTTGCCTCTGAAATGCAGTTGAGTAGAAGTATGAAGTAGCACAAAAGGGAAATACTCCAGTAAAGTACAAGTACCTCAAAATTGTACTTAAGTACAGTACTTGAGTAAATGTACTTAGTTACTTCCCACCACTGCTAATATGAACCTTCTTGTAGTGAGATTATTTGATGTAGTTAGTCGGTGATCCGGAGCTTCTCCTGGGGGCGCTGCTGCACCTTAACGTTCAAACCCAACCGCAATTAAACAGAAGAAGAAGAAGAAGACAGCAGCTGTTAGCTAGCTGGTTGAGCTATATTTACTCTATGTCCGTCAACGACAGACCTTTACGCTTTGTTGTTAAAGAGCACCGAAATACGTATTTTATCAAACGCTAATGGTGTGGAGTCGGACTGTTTTATTTGTCTCCGCACTGAGTGGTAAGTGTATTTAACAGTAGTGGAGGGACACCTGTCAACTGACTGCTAATGTAGCTAACTAACTAACGCTAGCTGGCTAGCTTTACCAACTGACGTTAGCTGCTAGCTGGAGTTGGCAGCAGTCCATCCGTTTGCTCTTCATGCTGACGACAATGTAAAAGCTAAAATCGGCACGTATGTTAGCTAGACGGACATTTGTCGTGTTACGTTACTAATCTATGGCGTTACATTTTTAGACTCATTGTGTCACTGTCACAAGGGGCAATTAACAGCAGGTGACCGATAAAGTATAGATAGTTCTGTGTTAAGCTGAACATGTCAACAGTCCAGCCAGGAGGGTGACATTCAATTATATTGTAAGATAAGTTAAAACATCTTTTGTTTTAGGATCCTTGTAGGAGAAGTCACCGTGCTCTTTTTCTGCGGTTTGCTTATGTAACAACTCGCCGTTGTTGTGCCGCAGTGCTGCCACCTTTGGTCAGTACAGCGTCCCACAAACACAAAGAAAACAGTACAAACAAATTTATATATTTTTATACTGCGGTGGAAACTAACTAAGTACATTTACTGTACTAAAGTACTGTACTTAAGTACAATTTTGAGGCACTTTTGCTTTACTTGAGTATTGCCATTTTCTGCTACTTCATACTTCTACCCAACTACATTTCAGAGGCAAATATTGTACTTTTTACTCCACTACATTTATTTGATAACTTTAGTTACTTTGCAGATTCAGATTAATAATACAAAATATAATCAACAAATTAATTATAATATGTAATGTAATATTATAGATTAGGAGAGAACCTTTTTGATCCCTGGGGAAAAAATTCACAAGCTACCCAGCAGATAAAAAATATAAAGTAGTTGAAATTGGTT
Organism: Oplegnathus fasciatus; assembly: GCA_003416845.1. NCBI lineage: Eukaryota > Metazoa > Chordata > Actinopteri > Centrarchiformes > Oplegnathidae > Oplegnathus > Oplegnathus fasciatus. The sequence goes on from NTHP01000164.1 coordinate 866,369, forward strand.
CCATCTTTACCAGCTGCAACATTAAAGTGATGAACACGTTAGTGCAACAATAATTATAATTCAATAATATCATATTTATTATTCTGAAATGAGCCATTCTGCATTATGAGTACATTTACTTTTGGTACTTTAAGTATATGTTGATGCTAATACTGTTGTGCTTTTACTTAAGTAAAATTTTGAATGCAGAACTTTTACTTGTAACAGAGTATTTCTACACTGTGATATTGCTACTTTTACTCCTTTTACTTTTTTTAGTACAAGATCTGAGTACTTCTTCTTCCACCTTTGTTTTTATGTTTATATTACTTTGTTACTGTCCCATGTAGAGAAGCTGCCTGTCCTTTCACACACAGTAACAACCTGACAGTGTGTGATGCTGCTAATGCTATAAATTTGTCACTGTGATAGTAAAACATTTGGTATATTTCTTAAAGCTAAAATTGCAGAATAAACTCAGTTTTGGAAGCGGTGGTTTGGTGCAGCACCATTGGGCAGGGTGGAAACCACAAACAGCATGTTGGGTAATGGAGTTATTGACTGACTGATCTATATGTTCACCAGTTGCTCCATTTGTTTGCAACTACAATCCGCTCAACCAGTGTTGGGTAACACCTGTCAACATCAGGAGTCCTTTGCTTGGCCTGATGGTAAAGTGACAGAAAAGTGAACTCTGGTCTGATGTTGAATGTGTTGCCTCAGTACCGACATGCTGCAGACATTTGTTGTGCTGTAACTTGACCAGGAAGGTTGTTACATATTTGACCCGGCCGGTGTGACTCAGGCATGTATTTGGTCTATTAATAGAGCATGTCTCCATTCTTGGGATCCTGTACCTCTGGCAAGGAGAGAGGACACGCACTTGGTTGAAATGGTTTAGAGTGATGTCCTGTGGCCATTTCTGGATCTCAGGTGCCTGGAGCTAAATATGATAAGCACAGTGCACACGTTCAGTTTCGTACAAACTTAAAGTATATTTATATCACAGTCACACGTGTATGCTCCAGAAATTGGAAAGTTTAAAGGATCAGTTCACAATTTTTCAACTTGTATCAAGTTAATATTTTGCTTCCCATCATTAACAACCTCACCAGTGGCTTTCGTTTTGAGAAACATACTCCACTACTGCAGCTTCTTATTATCATTGATCACAGGCAGCTGTTCTACCCATAGACCATTGTCATCGAAGACATTTTTATATGTCCCAGAAGGAAAATCAGGTGTAATTAATAACATCAATGGTGGCTTCAAGACATTCGGCTGACTAGAAATGCTTAATGAGACACTACAATGGAACAGAACCATCATTAATTTTATTTATTACACCTGTGATTTTCCTCCTATGACAACTCAAAATGTCTCCAGTGACAACAGTAAAGTTAGTTCACTTTCTTTTGGACTTCTTCTCTGGCACAGAGGCAGCCAAGAGAAACAAACCAAACAGCATGGTTCCCGTGTCTATTTTCATAATTAGAATGCATGTCTGATTGTTCTGTGAGTTTCCTGTTTTTAAAAACAAGCTTCATCTTGGTTGTTAAAGGCCTAAAATTTGACCCCAAATGCATTGTGTTTAAGGCCAGTGAGAGACTGCAGCAGAGTGGTTAGTTTCCCAAAACTTAAGTTGTCAACAAAGTCATGAATGATGGGAAAATTGTACTCATTAGTTAGTCGAGTAACTTTTAGCCCAATATTACAAATCACAAATCACATCCTGACATGCCTCTGGGGATTTATAGTCTGTACAGAATAAAATAAAATGTTTTAATCCATAAAAGAAAAATGTTCAATGTCAACTGCATAGCTTAATACATCAGTGACTGTTTAGAAACTACATTTACAAGCATTCAATCTGTTTCTATAATGATGCTAATGATGCTCCCACAGCAAAAAAAAATCAGACCAAGCTGTTTGGTTTCTCCATGAATCGGTAACAAGTTAGAACCATGTTTATTTAAGTAATTCAGTTTTATATGTTTTTTTCATCTGGTGTGTTGATGGTGGTGGAGGAGAGCGCTGTTGAACATGTTGGCCAAAATCTCCCATAGGTGTTGCAATCTGATCACTGTGAAGGCAAAAATTTACAGTATTTTCACACTCATAAAACCATTCAGTGTCAGGCATAAAGTTTCTCCACTCATTTATCCAGTTTTCCTGTTTAATTTGCCACCTGTCTCTACATATTTGAATATTACTCTGCTGGATATAAATGCTGTTTTAATTGGAATAAAAATACAGCACTGCTTATCATGCCAGTTCACTGTGGGTTATTCTGACTTCATAACATTCATGTAGATATACAGAAAGCTGCAGGTAGAGTTCATTTCTCCTCTGCTGTACCTGACAGTCATGTCTTGTGTTACTTTCTGCCCACTTGAATTTATGCGTTCTCCCTTCCCAAGGCTAACCACAGAAGAGGAAGCAATGAACTTCCAGGGCAGTAGGAGGCGAGGAGAGGATGGCATCGCCATGGTGATTGACTTCCTGCTGTCTAACGCCCGGCTGGTTCTGGGAGTTGGTGGGGCTGCCATGCTAGGAATTGCTACATTGGCAGTGAAACGGGTGAGTATTTCTGAGGTTGTTAGTGCCACATCAGTGCGTTGTTCATAGGTGCTCTTCTTGTGAATACGGAAAATTCATCAGTTTGGAGACATTAATTACTGTAGAAATTCTGACCTCAGGGGAAAAAGAGCTGTTAAAGACCTGGATTTTGAAAACTCTGAAAACTACTAGCGCTATGCTACTGTAGCACTCAAAAAGTAGTATGTCCATGTTCAGTTGTCCACTTATAGATGCTGTTTCATTACCTGTAGTATGTTTTGGTGGCAATTACATACAGAAAGTTGCAGAATATCATGTAAAACTACAAATAGGTCGATTGCATTCCCAAGCTATGTGGTCAGTAGTCAAATCTAGTACAGCCCGAATCTGAATTGACATCATTAACTAAATGGACAAAGAAAATAAAAGCAGCAAAATGCCTAGAGTGTCTCCAGCAGTAATGTTAAATATGTAATTTGTAGCTAATGGATTAAAACATGCAAAAAGGATGGTCCTGACCAAAGTTCCTTGGGGCTGAGGGTGTTTTTGTGCCTCTTCAATCTAACTTTGTTTGCCTGCAGGTTGTGGCAGTGTTGGTACTCTGTATTTGGGCAGTACATTATCAGTCATGCAGTACACGCATGACTGCATGTCTGACGACGAGTGTTTGTGTTTAGCTGATAGAGCGCGCGGGCCGTGCAGCCGATGATGAAAAGGTGGAGCAGAAGATGGCAGAGAGCTGGGAAGAGTTGAGTTTGGTCTCTGCTTCCCCCACACTGATCAAGAAGGGCATAGAGGGTGTGGTGATGAAACATGTTGCCAAGGCAGCCCGACAGCAGAAAGGTATCATCTACATCTCGGCAACTGAAAGTGTTCAGGCAAATGACACTGAAAAATATCACAAATATGTAGAATTTAATCTAATAATCATCATTGTAGCCCTCTGATATTACTTGACAGCTGTTTTTAACCTCTTTCTCAATCAGCTGACCTGTGCCAACAACCTCAGATGTCTTCTCTGGAGGTGCAGTCTAAACCTGAGTCAAAGTCCAAGAGGCTCCAGTTGTGCGTCCTCAGTTTGCAGGTACACTCTGACATTTCACCTTTGAGCTCTTGAAGGCATAGATTATGCATTCAGTCTGAGCAGCTGCTGCAAGAGCTCTGCTCAGCGTTGGCTCATTCATTTATGCATGTGTAACATGTTTTGTAAAGCGCAGTGCTTAGGGGATACGCATTGTTATGCACTGGTTAGGCTGCACAGAGCCCCAAGAGCCCTGCATAATCAAAATACTGTGTGTGCTTGTGCACTGGCTGTATAGAGGAAGTCAAACAAGCGTGAAACAGTTTTGAGTTAGTGTGCAGAACATCCACCTAAGCAGAAGTGTTGTGGATTGTTCTGTACTAGCTACATGAAAGAATTTGTTCAGTAAATGTTAGTAGAGCAGCTGCAAACGCATGAGTGGACATAAGAGAGGATTTGAAACAATGGGATTTGTCTTTAAAGAAAGCTTATGCAAATTGTATCTTTCATGAATAGTTGCACATCTTAATTTTCTATTATCTGGAAAGCTGTTTCGCTATGAACACTGGGTAATGTAGGAGCATCTGGGGGGAAAAAAGCATAAAATTTGATTTTTGTTGGCCAATACTTGTAATTTAAATGACTTTTGTTTCTGTAAGGACAGCTAATGTTCAGGATTGACCCAACATCCACAATAGAATCAGCGGTGTATTCCTCTATTGCAGAGTCCATTGTTTCAGACGCTTCTTAGGTGCAGTCAGGTTTTGCCATGAGTCAGGCTTTAGTACTTAACAAAACTGTTAATGCTGTAACCACGTTTATGTTCGATTGTTCACATTTCTAAAGGCTTCTTTATCAGCAGTAACAGAATACACACAGCATTGTTCCTCTGCTGTTTACTAGTTTTCCTCCTCGCAGCAACTTAACAGGCAAAACATCATCCTGTCAGTGTTCTTAAGTCTGCTTAGAGGCACAAAATGACTTTGAATATTTTATTACTCAAGAGACCGCTCTATGTGTTCCCAGTGGAAGTGTAAAAACTTCAAAACTGTTTTGTTAACTTTATGTTTAGAGTTGTTAGCTTAGCAATGCAGCATTTGTGCCTCTCTGAAGGATGCAGATACATGTACATAGTACAGTAGCTGTCTATATGAGTTGTTTTGTCAAGAGTTACTAACTGTATAAAATATGTTCAGGAGCGACTGCAGCAGTATTATCACACGAGGGCGGCACTAGCTCCAGATGAGGTCCAGAGGGCTCAGTCTCTAGCTCTGGACATCTGCACTGAGATCCAAGGGTTTCTGCACAGCCGTCATCCCGACATGCCTCTGGGAGAAATGAGCCTCGGAGGTTCTCTACTGGATGACCTGCAGGTACACACACACAATATGTATTAATTTTTTCTTTCACTTCTTTGCCCCTCAGTGAAGTTGTATAGCAAAATGTTAGATGAATGCCACCTGGGTTTATTTCTGTTTGTGTGTGTTTAGGTGGTCAGCGCAGACCACGCATGTCTGCTGGTGCCTCTACAGCTGGAAGCCTCTCTGTGGCGTCTCGTCCCGGGAGAGGAAACACTGCTCACACACCCGCTGCACTGGATGGTCCGACGGGTCAATCTGGAATATTTTCCCAGAGGACGCAGCTACTGGGACAGGTGAAACTAGCAGATTATTACTGCTAATTAGCAACAGTTGTGTTTTTACTACAAATAATACAGAGGTGATGGTCAGGAAAATTATTGTGCCAATATCTCTTGCATGTAAACCAGTAAATTAAAACTAAAACTATGCTTCCAACTAATTTTCATTATCGATTAATCTGTCGATTATTCAGAATAGGTGTTTAGTCTATGAAACGTCAAAAAAATGTCACAGTGGCGATCAGCAGTAGTAGACGTACTTAATCACAGATAAAGATATGCACAGAAACATTCTGCTGGAAAATCGAGGCATTCACTAAAACCAGTCTCTCCTTGTGTCTTGTAGGTACCTGGTGGGTGGTTACCTGTCCGCAGAAGCTGTTGTGAACATGTTTAGCAAAGCTGTCATGGAAACTATCAACTGGCCGTCCATCAGCAGCACTATGGACTGTCTCGTCAGACCTGTACCGGGAGGGCCAGACCTGAGACTGGAGATTCGGTGAGTGTCTGTTCTTTATTGTTGTTTTCGATGTTAAGATTCAAATACAAATGAAGTGCTTGGTTTTTATGAGTTATCATCACAGCTGTTGTTTTGCACTAATAAATATCACAATTTGAAGTTTTGAAAGCAGTGATGACACAATTATTTAATAGTCGTAGATGCAGTGATTAACTAATTCAGTTGTTATTTAATTCAGCACAAATTCTGTTGACNACATTTAACACAGGTTTAAACATGATATGTGATCACAGTTATCAACCTGTGTGATGTTTGTGTGTGTTAAACTTAATGTGCTTGCTCTCTCTAATGGACTTTTCTCCTGTTGTAATCTTTTAGGCCTCGAAATGAAGAAGGGGAAGAGAGCAATGATCAGCCCCTGTTCATTACCATGTTGCCTCTGCTGAGGGAGGGGGACGTGGTTCTGACCGCCCAGCCTGAGCTCACCTCTCCCTGGGTCAACGCCTGGCACCTGTCTCTCTACCCATGGGAGACTCGGCGCCTGACTCAGCTCGACACCGCTGACGACGGATACCGCAGACAGACACTTAAAATCCTCAAGGCGGTGTGCAGACTGAACCCCGCCCTGCGACCGCTTGAAGCCGCCCCACTCGCCAATCTCATCCTGCACCTCAGCGACAGTGAGAGCGACTGGTCTGAGATCAGCCTGGATGTGAGATTCCAGCAGTGTATCACAGAGCTGATTGGCTACCTCGAACAAGGGGCGTTACACAGTTACTTCAAGCCAGCTGTCAATCTGCTGAGCGGCTTGTCAGAGGACCAGGTGGATCAGATGGGCTTCATGCTCTACTGCGCCGTGTCAGAGCCTGAAATACTGCTCATATAACTGTCTGCACACGCAACACACATTATTTCTCAAGCTCTGACACACCGAGATCAGAGGAGTAGTCTTTTATCATCCAAGATGTTTGGTTCAAGGCAAAGATGTATTCTTTGCACTGCCTCCTCTTGTGGTTTAGCTCCTCCATCCTGCTTTGATGCAAAGGGAACAGGGTACAGTTGGAATGACAAAATGGCAGGCACCATAGACTGATGTCTACACTGGAGGAGGAGAAGCTACAGGGAGACTGCAGATATGAAAGTGATAATCAGAAAGCTAAACAGATCACTCCGAAAGGAAAGGAGACGTGCCAAGGGAGGGAGCTGAGGAAGTGTTTATCAAGATGTTTGAAACGATGCTTCAGTATGTGCCTGATAGTGACTCCCCACACATACCACAGCCAAATCCGCATTTCTGTTTGTGTGGTTATTATTTTTCACAGAGTGATGGTCAGCTTGGCCACATACAGTTTAGTTTAACAGCAGAGGAGGAGCATACATTCTTTCTATCCTGTAATTGATAGCGTGTGCTCTGCATCATTTTCCTAAATCTCCTTTTAATATATTCTAACTATGCAGAAAAATAATGACCTGCTGAAAACCACGAGGTTTTGTTGCACTTATTAAACTATTCAGTCTGTCTGAGTTGGACTTATTTAACTCAACGTGTATATTTTATCATGCTGGAGGTTGAAGTGTGCAGCATTTTGTTCGTCTTGTTCAGTGTTCAGTCAGTTGCCAATCTTATTTGGGTAAACTAACCCTTTAAATTATGGCTAAAGTTGCCTGAGAATTTTATGCACTTGCTTTTAAATACGGTATGAATGTTGTGGGAATTTCTTCGGTTGTGTTTTCTTCCTGAGTGAAAGAAAATGGATTTTCTGTGATTGAACATTGAAACTGCAAATAAAAATTAAAGCATTTGTTTAGATTCTCGCTCAGTTGCCACCATTTCTTTCTAACTTAAGTAAATTGAAGTGTCACTAAGATAAGTCTCAGGCCAGTGTTGCATTTGAACGTTTTTCACGCACCTTTGTTCATCAGCTGCAGTGTGCCATTAACCTGAAGAGAGATATGCAACTTTGTCACATTAGAAACTGGGAACTTTTTGCACTAGTTTCATGCAAATGTCAATCAGAATGCTGAAATAATGTCATGTGAGAGCCCAGCTGATAATTGTTACCATCAGCTGATAGCCTAAACAACAAAAATGGATGACTGTCAACATGTGACATGGACTTCTGCATGTACACAAGTTATTTCAGTTTAAGTCTGTCTTAAACTCTTCCAGAGTTAGTGTTTTAAGTACAAAATTCCCTTTTCCTCAGACGGTGTTTCCTTGCTGAGCTGCGGCAGAGCCTCATATTAGTTTCAGCTGAAAAAATTTATATTTACATTTTGTCCCCCATCACGCTGGAGCCACATTGAGAAGGGATCTCTTCAGGGCCGGTATGGATAGGAGCAATCATTTCATTGTACCATATGGACATTGTAAGCATTGTTTTAAGATAGACTTGAAGTGTGTACCTAAAACTTATCAGACAATATTAGGCTATGTAGTTGTATTATGCATTTCATTTATTTATTCTTTAATCATTTATTTATCCGTAGTTGTGCACATAATTTAATGATGAGTCTTTTTTAATTTTACTGTTGAAAGGACTTTTTAATATTGTTTTGATGGTTGCTATGGAAATGAACAAGATCACTCAGATTATGACCTCACCGGATTGGTGATGTCATCTCTGACCTTTGATCTGTTCTGTTCCATCAGTGATGTATTAAAAGGATTTGGAATGCTGCCTCAGAATGAGGCTTCTGGCTTCTGGCAGTCAGGACAACTGAGAGATTTTGTTGGTTCATGAGAGTTTTCAGTCAGAGGTTATACTGGTTTTACTGGTTTATAAATAGTTTTGTAAATAGGGGCTCTGGCAGTCATCAGGACAACTTCCACACTCCCCCAGAGGAATTACAAGGAGCCCTGGTGACGGTGAGGATGGAGGGGCGCCAGGGTCTCTGCTGTCGGCCGGCAGTTGCCAGGGTGTGCCGTTGAACTGAAAAGCTCACGGCTGGTGGTCCGTTCACCGTTAGGGTGGGCAAAGACCATCTCTGGACGCCACTGACCAGCCGCCTCGGTCAAAAACCGAAGCCGCTCCATGTCAGTCGTCCACCGGCAGAGAGGCTCCAATGGGCGCCATCCGGAGCGTCTGAGCTCTTCACGTGTCCTCTGTAGGTGCGTGGTGGTCGATGGCCGGCGGAGGCCCTTGTTGAAAGATGCTTAAATGTTTTGTCCACCTCAGTTTCAAATACAGAGGAAACAAATATTTGTTTTTAAGATCTTTCGCTGGTTTATAAGAGACTTACTGAAGAGATTTCATTTGCATATAAGAGATTTTGTTGGTTCATAGGAGTTTTCAGTAAGATGTACTGGTTTTACAGCTTTTGAAATAGGTTTGTAAATAGGGGCTCTGGCAGTCATCAGGACAACTTCCACACTCCCCCAGAGGAATTACAAGGAGCCCTGGTGACGGTGAGGATGGAGGGGCGCCAGGGTCTCTGCTGTCGGCCGGCAGTTGCCAGGGTGTGCCGTTGAACTGAAAAGCTCACGGCTGGTGGTCCGTTCACCGTTAGGGTGGGCAAAGACCATCTCTGGACGCCACTGACCAGCCGCCTCGGTCAAAAACCGAAGCCGCTCCATGTCAGTCGTCCACCGGCAGAGAGGCTCCAATGGGCGCCATCCGGAGCGTCTGAGCTCGTCACGTGTCCTCTGAAGGTGCGTGGAGGTTGATGGCCGGCGGAGGCCCCTGTTGAAACATGTTTAAATGTTTGTTGCAGACCGTCGGCCTGCTTGACTCCCACTGCTGCTGTTATTATTATTAGTCATATTTCTATTATTAAAGTTGTTGTTGTTATTATTGTTGTTGCTGCATCTCTGTCTGTCTGCCTCTCTCCCTATCTCTCTTAACTCAACCGGTCAAGGAAGATGGCCGCCCACCTATAGCCAGGTTCTGCAGGTAAAGTATTCCCCATGTTAATCGTACACTGCTCTGTATCAGAGTGAAGTTGTTGAATATTCTTCAAAAACAATACTTCCCAAAATTATGCAAAAGCCTTTTTTCCCCAAACTAAGTGTTGTAGCATAACCAAAAGGAGACCATTGATGTGTGAAGTGATTTTCGTGACACTACACTGAATAAGAGTTGAGTTATTGAATATTTTTGTAGTATCTCTATTTGGTGTTGCACTTTTTAGACGGTCCCTGCGCACTCGTCTCACAGCCGGCTGTATAGAGACCAGTGTTATCTGTCCAGCTCGGAGGAGGCTCGTTTGGTTTGGACATTAGGTTGTAGCTCGTTCTCCACCTTAGGTTGGATTAACAACGTTTCGCTTTTGAGTTATTGATCCGGGAAGTTCGAATCTGTGAATATATTTCCAACTTTACCGAACTTGTATTCGCAGCGAAATCCCTGAATACTTTCTCTTCTCTCTTTTATTGTGTCACACAAACGAAGCACCTCTGCATGAAGCTCTGTTGTGCCATCGTCTGACTCTGTTCGTGTTGTCTCCTTTTGGAGCCAGGCCATCATTGTAAGGTTAATATAAAGTTAGCCGCCGACAGAGAAGAACAGGCAGGCGAGAACGGGAACAGGTGAGCTTCACGTAGTGCCCCCTGGGTAATGCAGTTTATTTAGGGACTTTATGAATCCACTTCGAGCACTGGTCACGGTTCAGGAAAAGGCAGGACTGGACCCAAGCATAGATGAGGAGGCACAGCGGAAGCAGTTCAATGATTTATTGTAAGTTAGGGGGCTTACAGGCAAGTAGGCAGGTATACCTGGTGGCAGACAGGACGGCAGGTTACATGCAGGAAGGCACCGGTAACAAAGGAACACAGCTGGGCACATGACAAAACTATAAACTGACACTGGAACAAAGGAAGGGGACCGGTATAAATGGAGTGTGGCTGATGAGGGAAGTGGAGACAGGTGAGCAGTGAGGTGATGGGAAAAGGAGGGAGAGTCTGAAGACCTCTGGGGGATGGATGAAGAATGACATGGGGAACAAGAAATATGCCTGGAGAGGAGGGACAGGAGGACGGACTGTGACAGCTTTCTTGCACACATAGAGGGCACTTTATCATGCTTTATCCATAGGGGCGTCCAAGAGGGCACTTTGGGGCCAAAAGGGGCACCAGGGAGGAGGCGATTGCCCCACCCTGCGTCCACCAATGCCAAGGTGTAGCCTGCCTAATAATAAATTGAGTGTATTTCCAGCAGATGCCCCAAAATTTTGGAGTATTTTACTTTGAAACAGATGACCGGAAGTCAGTATCATCGTGTCTGACTTGGCTCTGGAGCTCCAGACCTGGAGTCCCGTGCAGAGCCGCACTCACAGCAGCAGTGAGCGGCAACGGTGCGTCTCCGGCCCCGGCATCTGTCACATGGCTGAATGTGGGTGCAGAGGAGTCCGTTTGCGGGTCAAATACGTGACAACGAGGCGTGAAGTTTAGGCTGAAAGTCGGCTCACTAATAACGAAAAGAGGAACACAAATCCCGGGACAAGGGTCGGTTCACCGTGTGACTGCCGCCCGCAGGGAACTTTCGCTTCTCCGTTAAGTTTTCTCTCATGTTCTCTGTTCCCGAAAACGTCGCTTGTTTACGAGACTGTTGGTGATAAAATTAAGCGGATATGAGCGTTTTAATTCGGTACAGCTTCAATATGTGTCGCTTCACGGCTGTACACAACTGCGCAACAAGTTTTTAACTCTCCGGTTGTTGTTGAGGCGCCCCGTGTGAACAGCTGACTCACCGACTGCAGGCCGGGCTGCACCGGGACGTTATGTTTGATCAGTCCGGTGCGGAGTAGATAAAGCGGCCCGGGTCGACGCGGATAACCCTCCGTGGGCTGACCCTTCACTGGCTGAAGATGATCGGGTCACCGGACCTGCTGGCCTTCACCGGCACTGAGGGGTTTGGCGAAGGAGAAGAGGACCAGGAAGCTCAGGGTCTTCCTGAAGAGTTCTCTGTCCCCCTTTTCCCTCAGTCTCACCCCTGGACCACCTCAGCCAAGTTCCACAGAGACTTCATACTGGTGGCTGAATTCTCAGAGCAGGTGTGTGTTTCTGGTTTTCTACTGTAGTGTTTTAGAAATCTTTTTAAAAGTACAATAAAGACTTTCAGTTTTTAGAGTTTCATGATGTGAAACTTGGGAGTTACCATGGAGGGGGAAAAAAGTGGAATTATGATAAGACTTTATTGATCACCTGGGGAAATACTCGGTGTTGCAAAAACACACCTGATAAAGGTACCAAAAAGATAAGAACAGAGCAAAGAGAATAAAAACAATATCTTAAAAACAGATTCCAGCTATATACACAAACAAATCAGCTGAAGAGAGTAAACATTAAGTGAAAAAAATATACAATAAATCCAAATAAGAAAGCTATACAATAGGGCAGCGTATATAACTGTGCATTAATGTTGTAAATGTGCAATAAATTAATAAATATAGAATATAAAATAAGGTGTTTAGTGTCATAGTTCTGTGATGTAGGCTTCAATAATAATGTTAATGTTATTGCTTAATTAATTTGGCCAAACAACACTCACATATGTGAATTACCTGTATTTGTTTTTGTTTTATTTAATTTTGATAAAGCACTGAAGTTAGTAAAAATCCAAGGAAGCTTGGAGTATTTAATTCTTTATATATTTTATATATTTGTATCTTTTACTTTAGTTTTTTAGATACACGTGTGGTTTTGTTGCTGCGTTTTCTCGATGAAATGAATGTTGCAGCTCAGTTCTTGTTGTCGGTAATGGTGTCGCAACTGATAGTGAGTTGAACTTTTCAGGAAGGAATTCAGGAAGTCTCAATGAGATTAAGATCTCTTTTGCAAGACCTGAGAACAACTTACATATATACTCTTCACAAGATGAGCAGTCGGCCACACCAAACTAAAAACTAGGACTGCAACTCTGAATATACAATGATAGTGCATGTCTAGTAGTCCTATACACTCACTTGCCACTCCATTGGGTAGCTACAAGTCAAGTCAATTTTATTTATATAGCTCCCAATCACAACAAAAGTTATCTCATGACACTTTTTATAAAGAGTACGGTCTAGACCTGCTCTATATGCAGAGTACTACACCTTGCTAGTACTGGGTTGGACCCCCTTTTGCCTTCAGAACTACCTTAATTCTTCGTGGCATAGATTCAACAAGGTGCTGGAAACATTCCTCAGAGGTTTTGCTCCATACTGACACGATAGCATCACGCAGTTGCTGCAGATTTGTCGGCTGCACATCCATGATGCAAGTCTCTCGTCTCACCACATCCCAAAGGTGCTCTATTGAATTGAGATCTGGTGACTGTGGAGGCCATTTGAGAACAGTGAACTCATTATGATATTCAAGAAACCAGTTTGAGATGATTTGAGCTTTGTGACATGGTGCATTATCCTGCTGGAAGTAGCCATTAGAAGATGGGTACACTGTGGTCATAAAGGGATGGACATGGTCAGCAACGATACTCAGGCAGGCTGTGGCATTTAAACGATGCTCAAGTGGTACAAAGGGGCCCAAAGTGTGACTTAAGTGTGAGAGAAATCCTCACATTTCATAAACTGGAGCCAGGGGCTTCCTGGTGGTGGCCAAGGAGTTAAGAGGGTGACCATGAACTGCAATGTCCCTGGTTTGTGTCCGTCTGGGGAACTTTGCTGGGGGATGTTAATATTGTATTGTGTCTCTACAAACCTCTGCTGAATGTTTCCAGGTGGGACCCCAACCTGTGCTGACGATACCGGACGACCCCAGAGTCCTCGGATCATTTGACCTCAACCACTTCTCAGTTCGCATCATGTCTGTGGACTACCAGGCGTCCGGCCCCGGCCACGCCCCTCCCGCATCCCCCGGCCCCCACCTCAACTTCAACGAGGACTCCAAAGTAGTTCTGGGAGATTCAGCGGAGAACGCGTTTGCGTACGTCCATCACATGACCCTGTATGACCTGGAGGCTCGGGGCATGGTGCGTCCTTTCTGCATGGCGTACGTGTGCTCAGACCAGGCGAAGCTGATGGAGAACTTCTCTGAGCTGTCGACGCGCTTCTCTCAGGCCTCTGACAGCCTCAAGACGGGAAACAGACAAGCATTTTCTATGGAGCTGCAGAGGAAATTACAAGAGCTCGAGTAAGATCAGGATCTACTTATGTTATGTTTATCTTAAAAAAAAAAACGAATATTGGCCCATATATCATTATTGATTGTCTTCTTTTCCCCAACTCTGATATTGGCCTAGAAAATCCAGTATAGGCTGAGCTCTACTGCATATTAACAGCAGTGCAGACCAGTGGTCCACCCACACACTTATTTGGACTGATTAGATTGATTTAGACTGTGTTAGTGTGTACAGACTCACCAGTTAGCATTTTACCCCTGTCCCTTTTTAAATTAAACCTTTATCGTTCTTAAGGTACGACGGTCAAATTCAAGCATGCGTTTCCTGTTTTGGTGCGATCTACATCCAGCTCCTGGGGACTTGCAGGTCTCTGACCTTTGTTCAACTTTGGCTGAGAGGATGTGCTCGGTCAGCTGATAGAAACACTGCTGCACGGTGTTTGGAAAAGAAGAAATTATTATTCTAGCTTGTTTCATCACCATATGTAGGACATTATCACACTACCAGACTGCAAACTGCAGTGTCGCTCTCATACACTGTAGGACGGAAATGTACCCCTTTAGCAGAGGCCTAATTGGCCAGATTAAGTGAAAACACCTGTACTATGCTGGGAACATCTGAGTTCACCAGACTCCATGTACCAATTAGAGTAATAAATGTGTCATTTGCAACAAAGCTAACAGGTGAGTGACAGTTATGTCAATCAAGTTTAGTCTGTACACACCCACACAGCTCTGAGCAGAAGTCTGATCAGCCTCATTAAGTGAAAACACCTTTGTGGGTGACCTTCGGGGCCCAGCCCTGACATGCTCCAAAATGATGCACGTGTTTCTGTACATACACTGTTTGTTTGCATGCGCAGACACGTTCCACATGTGCAGTCGGTCCATACAGTCATACATTTTGGATGAAATTTATGTTACCCTGACCCTCTAGCTACAAGCTGCATGCTTCTCACTGCAGCCAGTGAGAAGCATGCAGCATCCTTTTTAGGGCTGAAACCAATGAGAATTTCATTATTGATTTAATTTGTCAATTACTTTTCAGATTAATTGATTGTTTGGACAAGAAAATGTCACAGAATAATGAAAAATGCTGGTCATAGTTTGCCCTAAAACCCAAAGATATTCAATTGACATAAAACAGAGAAAAGCAGCCCATCTTTACATTTTAGAAGTTGGAACTAGAGAACATGTGGAAATTTAACTTGATAAATGACTTAAAAGATCAATTAATATCAAAATCGTTGATTCATTTTCAGTCAATCCAATCATTTGATAACTGACTAATCTTTTCAGCACTGATCTCGTTAAAAAAAGGCCCTGATAGACTCCAAAATAGATGCAGACGCGCATAATAGTTCTGTTTTTGCCACACTGGCTGTATGTGTATGTGACCCCACATGTTTAAATGGCACTTACAGTCCACACAGTCATAACTTTTGGACGTCTGCGTGGACCCTTGTAGATACGGGCAGGTGACACAATCTAAGTCGGACCCTTGTGGCTACGTGGAAAGTATAAATTGAGCTTAAAGAGTAACCTAAACTTGAAAATCTTGCCTGACCTCCAGTGGTTTAACTTCTCACCTTGCTGCAGTGACATAGAGGTGTGTGGTTACAGGTGCAACAGAGGACCCATCAGTGATGCTGAGTGTGGTCAGAGGTGAAAGTTACTCTCTTAAGTCTGTTGACTAAATAACTTTCTCTGACTGTTTCAGGTACACGCGGTTGACTCTGCTACAGGAGACAGAACCTCCCGGGATGGTAAATGGGTCCACAGAGGTGGGAGAAAAAGCAGATGAGCTTGAAGCTGTGGAGCGATCAATCTTTAATCATAGAGACCTCCTCCGCCAGGTTACTTCCTACCCAAACAGGAAGCTGAAACAGCCTGACTTCCTGCCCTACGACCCAGCCGACTCCCTCACTGACCAGACTGCGTTACTGCTTGAGCCCTGTCCCTCCACCTCCACCTCCACCTCCTGCAGGTCTGAGCGCCGTCTGAAGCCTCTGCAGGAACTTTGCAACAACTACTTCCTGACACTGACGAAGGATCAGCTCGCTGACACAGAGCGCCGCCTACGTGGCGACAGAAGTGTGCTGCGAACTGCTCGTGTCACACATTCGTTGTCCAGGAGGCTCACGCTCATCAACTTCCTGTTTGAGCTGTGGAGACCAGAGGACGGAGATGAGGAGGAGAGAGAGAGCGCCGAGGCGGAGCTGCAGAGGGCGACGGGGAGTAAGAGCGGTGTCGAGGTGTTTCAGCCAGAACCAATGAGCCTGGAGTCATTCTTCTCCTGTGTGGAGGAGATCCCGATCAAACTGGAGGCAGAAGAAGCTGAGACAGTGACCCCTGACCCCAGTGTTGCCACGGAGATGACAGGAAGTGTGAGCAGCAGCGACAGCATTGAAGTGCTCGGGACTGAGAAGTCTTATCGGACGCAGCATGTCGTTGCTGGATCTGACAGCAGAGGTACGAAACAGTTAGTTGATTATTTAAATTCTTGATTTAAAATCTTTTTGGTTTTGGGCTGGGGGTGGCAAACCCCCCCCAGCAATTTATAGATTTCACCTTATGCTCTGGGATATGGTGTCTTTTTCTGCACATTTTACAGACTAAAAATTAATTTGAAAAAGAATCGACATTGAAAATAATAATTAATTGCAGTTCAAACTGGCTGTTTATCCATCTTCTGGCCTCTGTACACACTCACAATTAACATTAAGAGCAAAATTAGTTAGAGCTTGTAATGACAGTGTTTGTTAACTAAATACAGTATACTGCTGACACGATTAGTCGATTAATAGAAAAGTGGCCAACTACAAGTTTGATAATTGATTAATCATTTAAGCCATTTATTAAGCAAAAATGCAGAACATTTGCAGGTTCCAGCTTCTCAAATTTTACAATTTTTTTTTTTTGTTGTATGTCATCGTACATTTTGTAAATCTTAATTTATAGATGTCTCTTTGGGCTCTGGGAAATTGTGATGGGAGGTTTTCTCTATTTTGACATTTATAAAGATTAAATGATGAACTAATTAATTGAAAAAAATATCCACAGATTAATCGAGCTGCAGTCATATTACAGGATATGCCCTCAAACATGCCTCTCTTACAACTGGAGCAGCTGACTCTCACTCTCTTCAACAGAAACACCAGTTGGGATGACGGACGCCTCCTACAGGCGAGCTGCAGTCGATACAGGCGTCAGGCGCGTGCGAGCGTACGCCAGACGAGCCAACAGTGAGGACAGCATCGAGGTGCTGAGTACCACCGAGTCCATCTTTCCTGACGACCTCACCGCCATCACAGAGGAAGAAGCAGAGCACCAACCTCTGAGCAACGGCTTTGAGAATGAGGAAGAGATACTGACGGAGTGTAAATCTGACGATGTTCTCAAAGAGGAGAAGACGTTGAATGCAACTTTAGTAAATGAGGATGAAAGTGAAGGGCCTGATCAGGAAGATGACGGTCGCGTTGACAGAGAAGAGTCCATGAAGCAAATAACTGTTCGTGGTGAGGTGATAATCAAAGAGGAGCATGAAGTCCATGAAGACAACGGTACTGAGACAGCGTCCAAAGTACTGCGAGGTAATACATCTGCTACAATATTCATGTCTAAAGCCCCATTTAAACACGATTAAGACTACAACCACACTTATTTGGCTAATTTTGAAAACTCTGTTTACATGTGACAACAATGTACACCCACATTTATATCTACAGATTGTTTTAGTTAAGATCTCCGTCCACACTAAAATGCAAAGCCATCATTTTTAAGACTTTCCCACTGGAGTCATTCTGCTCCTGTTTAGAGGAGACTGTTATTGTTAAGCTGTTTTTAAGTGTGCAAAAGATGCAAATGTAGCCGCCTTAAGGTGCCAGCATGCTTCTTCAGAAGTGCTTGTCGGACGGGCAGAATAGCTTTGGAAACCCTTCCCAGATTAGGGTGGCTGCGCCCGACCTTTTCTATAACTTTCCGAAAAACCGACAGTCAATGTCAACCAACATTTCTCATTTATTACACAACTGCTTCTATCAGACCAGTCCATACAGCGGCAAACAGCAGAGAGCTGGGAGGCCTGCAGGCAAACCAGAGAGGTATAAACTCAGTTAGGGCTGCAACTAACAATTATCTTCATTATCGATTAATCTGTCAATCATTTTCTTGGTTAATCGATTAGTTGTTTGGTCCATAAAATGTCAGACAATGGTGAAAAATGTTGATCACTGTTTCCCAAAGCCCAAGGTGACGTCCTCAAATGTCTTGTTTTGTCCACAACCCAAAGATATTCAGTTTAAGTCCTCTGCTCCAAATAGTGGACAAGGAGTCAAACTTGAGTGGCAGCTGATAACAGCAGCCAGTCAACAGTGAGCAGAACTGAGGTTGTTACTGGAAAAACATGGCAGCTTGGGTCAGAAGTGATTTAACTAAATAAAAGTGATGAAATCAGTTTTTGAAAAAGTGAAATAAATGGGCTATTCAGCTACTGAACCTTGATTTGTGAACCCCAATGGCTTTTTCTTGAGTTGGTGGAGTTTTGAGACGAGATGAGTCCTGAATGACAGCCCACAGCAGAGATCAGTCAGCTGTCAGTCTGAATTGGGGATCTAGTACCTGAAAGCAAATGATACACACGGTAATTTATTTCATGCAGTACATTACTCAGTTATTAATCACAGATACAAGCTACACGTTTGCAGTTATGTTTTATAAAAGGATATCTCCGTCTCCGCAACTTGAGTCTATTCTTTTGTGGTTTTGGCCATTATTTCTATTAGTTACAGCAGTTATAACACTCACCAAATTAACTGCTGAGATCAGGGAACACGGCATCATAGCTACAGCAAAGTCCGATGGGACAACAAGAAACACAAGCAGACATTTAGGTTGTCATAAGTCAGGTAAAACCAAAAGCGAATGCATCCTAAATATCGATAATATCGCGCACACAAGTACAGTACGTCAAAGTAGAACCAGGAAGTCAGTCTGCAAACTGTGATGGATGTTTATAACACACAGTTTGGGGAATTTTACCACTTGCCTTTGTTTTCTCCTCCAAACAAGTTTGTTTAAAACCTGTCTGATCGTCTGCTCATGTTTGTGATGTTGCTGTGTATGAGAATCTCAGTATTAACAGAATCTCAATGTTATTATTACTGATAAGAATGAGGGACAAAACTACGTAAATAAGACCCAGGCTGTCATAAACCAGATATATCTTCTCTGTGTTTACTGTTATTAGTTGAAGAGGCAGTGGAGTCGACGCCTCAGTGGCCTGAAGTCCATCAGACGGTTCCTGACATTCATGTGAACTTCGCCCGGTCTGTTGCTGTTGCTGACGTTGACCGGTGGTCTCCGCCCCGCGCTCCTCTCAGGCTGCTGAGCATCGACGAGGTGTCCGACTGCGCCAGCTTCACCGGCTCCTCAGACCCGCCCACTCCAACCCAAAATGTCCACAGCAACAGCCGCTCAGACAGGATGAGGAGAAGGAAGGCTGGACTCAGAGCTCTCAGGTTCCTCAAACATAACTCGTTCTCCCAGCACGCCGTGTTTTGTCTCCTGAGCGGCCGCCCGCTGGTTGTCATCGGAGGAGACGAGAGTTTTGTCAGAAAACTGGTGGACGCTCTGAGTCTCTTCCTGCCTGCTCCTGGTCCTGGTGGAAATGCTGTGATGCTGTGTTTGACCACGCCGCTTCAACTGACCGACCTGCTCACCTGGAGACTGATAGGAATACACAGGTACTCCACAAGACACAGTTGACTGCTGATTACCTGCCTCTTCATATTTTTTTTTAATTTTATATATTGTTTTATGTCTTATCCATTTCATTACAAAATTACTATTTTTATGTTGAGATGCCCCGTCATCTTTTCCTGTTTGCTTCCTTTTATTTGACTGGGTCCTTTTTGTAAACTGTCCATACAGAGGTGTACACACAGAGGGTGGAGACAGACAACAGAAACACCTTATTCTACTATAGCCACGCAGTAAATACCAGTTTGTTAAAGCTGGTAATATTTGGTGTGTTTTTTGAGACTTATAATAACATATACCAAAACAGGAAAACTTCATTGGCAAGAAGGAGAATCAGTGGTCACAAGTTTACCAAGACTGACTGAAAAACACTTAATGCAATATTTGGTGAACAACACTACAAACTGTGGCATCAAAAATTAACATCACGTTGAATGAACACCTTTGACATTCAGGAGAAAAAAAATCTTGAACTTCACCAACCTTTAGGGCTGATGTAGTATTACTACAAACTGTTATTTTGTACATTTGTATTAAAGCTGCTCTAATCAATAATTTTACATTGACAATGGATGAGCGATCAGCGTTATGAAGCATTTTAGTGTCTTTTAAGCTGATTTAAGCTGACAGTGATCATCGTTTCCAGCAGCAGGCAGCTGTTTTCAGTGATAAACCGACTGTACTCTACCTGCTCAGCACCAAACATCAGACACAGTTATTAACTAGCTGAAGTTGGTGGGATTGAGAAGAGAGTGGACTTTGCTTGAAAATTTGACCCTCCCCCTCCGCTGTGCTCCAGCCCTGCCTCCAAAGCCCCTCCCCGCAGAGCAGCTCGGCCTAATTCTTTCTTTTCAGCTTGCTTTTCTTCATTCTGTTTACTTATCTTTGTCACATAAGCTGTTGTTGACAAAGGAGGGATGGGCAGTTTTTTTATTGCTGGTGGTTGTTTGTCCACCATTGCGTTTGCAAAGCTCCTGAAGCCGCTCACTGAAGATACTGAGCTTGAGTGGGAGTGGAGCTGCACGCAGTGTGTGCAGGAGCAGCGATTGACACTCCTCTGATTGGTTGTTTTGATTCGTGCGTGGTGGATTCTTGCAAACGGCATTAGGAGCAGCAGGTGGAGCCAGAGGAGCCTGATTTTTTTTCACAGATTATCTGTCTCATGTACTACTGTCAGGACATGGTGACAGTTTTAGCAAATATGACAAAGTTACTTTTATATGGGTTACCTACTGCAACTTTAACTAGCTGGTGAACTTAGTGGAGCATTTAGCAGCTAAAGAGTCAGATATTTCCCTCAGGAGTTGAGACCAAAAGGGAGCATATTGAACTCCAAATGAATGCTAATGTTGCTCTGTATCTGCTGGATGTGTAAATAAGCAACTGTTTGCTAACATGTTCACCATATCAACTTTATAAGGTGATAATATGTCAGTGTTGTTTACTTCTTATTCTGTTGGCTGCCCCCAAGTGGCAAAAAAAAATCACGTATTGCTGCTTTAAATATATTTTTTTCCCTTGTTCAACACTGTTGGTGACCTGTGTCTTGATTCATAATGCAGAAAAATATCCCATGTTGATGATGAATATCTGTTACGTCCTCTCTTTCTTTTTGACAGATCATCCTCCAGCTCTTCGTCCAGCATTCTTCACTCTCTGACTCGCTACAGTCGTTATGTGGCCCTGCTGGATCTGGACCAGAGGACGCTGCACTGCCCGTCATACTCCGGCTCGCTCATCAGCAGACTGGCCGACCCTCACACTGGCATCAGCCGAGGCCTCACCTACCTGCTGCACCTGGAGAGCTGCCTGACTGCGCTGGCCAACCAGGCTCTGCTGTACACGTTTAATCCTGCTTTACAACGTCCGAACGCTGCCGGAGGGAAGGTTGGTACAGAAGGCGAGGACTTCCTGTTCAGTCGAGGGTTCTGTAGCAGTGAGAACGATCTGCGAGTGATGCATTTCCTGTCTGACCTCATCAAGCAGCACCACGCAGGATGTGGACCACCGGTTTTAAGATTCTCTTACAGCTCAGTGCACCTGCACAGGAATACATACGCAACATAAACAATTGACTAGTCATAAAGAAAGTCTCTTTTAATGCCTACAACCAAATGCACTGATTCCTCTGTAATTTTGACTGGTGCAGAGTTATATCACCTGCCACTGTGAACAAGAATCACGCTTATATGTTTTTATCTGCCGTGTTAAATGTGAGTGTGTATGCATGATTTTTACTCCATGATGCTGTGGGTCATTACTCGACACAAATGCACTAGTGCCTCACTGGCACCAAAGACTTTACACGTTGGCAGCCTGTACAGCTAAGTAAGTAGCTGTAAGTACTGAACATTTTTTTTATTGTACTGTTTTTAAAACGAAGGCTTGTTACTGAATCACTTTAAGATAATTGAGCCACATATGAACACTGTATAATTTAAGCAAAAAAACCCAACAGATCCGTGATTACTGTTCAGCCAGTGTGGTATTATTGCTTGCCATCTCGCTGGTCCAGAACTACGTGGACTGGTAATTATTTACTTTTACGATCGCCATTTACTGTAACTAGTCTATCAGGATATGTTGCTCTGCCATCTAATATTTAACCAGCTTAGCTGCAGTTTAAAACGGGTTCAGACTGGTTCTCTCAGGGTTTATGCCAGATGGTAGCCAAGTTTAACATGACTGCTCTGTTAAAATGGTTCAGCTCTGCCAGAATGAACGCCAGACAGTAAACAAGAAAACTGTTTGTTTTTAGTTTAATTTCACAAATTCAAAAGGAAAGTCAGAATCTTTTAGTGGGACTAGACTAGAAGTTAAAATTCTGTCTCCACTCAGTCTACTTCCAATATCATAGTGTCCCCCTAAATTAAACTCTAGTGGGACTTTATCTTACAAGTTGATTGAATCAGCAGTTTTCTGGGGGGAGTGACTTATTTTAGAGGCCCTCTTACCATCAGCTGGACGCATGGTTGTGGATCACTTAACTGGTTACTGTTGCCATTTTGGGAAATATGCTTATTCACGGTCTTGCTGAGAGTTAGATGAGAAGACTGATACCAATCTCACCTTTGTGTGGTGATAATAGAGCTACAGCCAGCAGCAGGCTAACTTAGCTTAGCACAAAGACTGGAAACAGGGGGAAACAGCTAGCTTGGGTCTGTCCAACAACGGGAATAAAAACCGCCTACCAGCACATCTGAAGCTCACTAATTAACATGTTATATCTCATTTGTTTAATCCCTACAAAGTGTAAAATCACCGTTTTACAAGGTGCTGAACTGTTTCTTGGTTTGGATCAGTTGCCAGGCAACCAGGGGAGAATCCAGGAAGTTACTGCTCCCAGTTGATAAGAAAACAAATTTCCCAAAATGTCGAACTTTTCCTTGAAGTTTGTCTGAAAAAAGGTAACCTTTATCTCATTTTAAAAATGAATCTAGACTTTAAATGAACTACACATTACATTTTGCTCAGCTTGTGTTATACTTTGTGACACCACACGTTATTTAATATGACAAACTGAGCAGCAGCAACTTAAACCGTTATATCGCACAGTGGCTTCAGAACTCAGTTAAACCATGTAGCAGGCTTTAGCTGAACCTCAGTGAATACAGGTAAGGTTTAAAGTGTAACCTGTTAATTAGACCATGTGATTTATTCCACACAACACAAGTTTAAAAACTCTAAACTGCAGCTGAGCTAATGACAGAGCAACAGCCTCCTCCTGTTCAACACTGTACCTTTTATGTTTATTTTATAGATGCAACTATGAGCCAGTTTTAGTGTGTGTATATTTACTCTGAAAATAAAGTCATATTTTACATTGGGATTCTAAATTAAGTAATTCAAGCAATAATTCAGCAATCCAGAGCAACCAACATTTTATTTTCTACAATTTGCCCAAAGCAGTTTATAAAGCAGTTAACTGTTCCATTTATTTACCAACATTACATAATTGCTTCTTATGAGCATTTATAATAAAAGTGAATATCCAAAACTATGTCCAGACATAATTAACAACTCAATTAAAATAAAACACAAAATCCCACAGTGCAGCGTTAAACTTGTATCCAGTCCAAACACTGATCAAGTCATTAAAGAATGATGCAACATAAAGTGTCTCTGTAATGTTATTAAATGAATAACAATGAGGATGTGTTTAAAGTCTCTTTATCTATTGACACCTGGTCTGTCGAGGTAAAAAACACACATTCATCTGTCGCTCATCCAGCTCTCCACTGTACTGGACCCAGAGGAGAGAGTACTGCGACCTCCGGGAACATCAGCATGAAAACAGGCCCAGCTACAAAAAAGTACAAAATAAATTACGTCAACACACATCAGCTGTTGGAAGCTGTTGTTTAATAGGAGACTTTATATTAAATGGTTCAAATGAATTAAAGTTATAATCTCAAAGATTTTAATTTTGTTGACTTTTGCGGCACCTATGGCGATAATCGGTAATTGCAGGTGTGTTTTTGGACCTCATTTAAGTTTCAGTTTCAAGTTTCATCGTCTGTAGTCATCGATCTTTTCTTTGTTTGTTCGGCCGTAGTCACCGTTTACTCGCAGAGACTGGAAAAAACAGTACGCCGCTTCACACACAGGTGAGTTGAGTCAAATACTGCACATGCTGCAGGCTTTCATCAGTGGGCCATAGGCTCAATCACCGTTGTGTTGCCTCATTCGGCGATAGATAGTGACTTAACAGACATTGATATAAATGAAAATCTTTGAGATTATATCTTTAAAGTTGTAATCTCGAAGATTTTCATTTCGTTGTCTTTTGCGGCACCTATGGTGATAATCGTAATTGCAGGTGTGTTTTTGGACCTCATTTAAGTTTCAGTTTCACTTTCATCGTCTGTTGTCATCGATTTTTTTTCGGCCATAATAACCGTTTACTCACAAAGCCAGCAGACACCAGAAACAACAGTACGCCGCTTCACACACAGGTGAGTTGAAGAGCGAGTCTGTTGCGTTAAAAGCCTTGTTAAAAGCCTAACTGGGCACTGGGCGTGATTTTTCCGATAAAGTCGCTCCCGACACCCGGGTCATAATACTGCAAATGCAAGGGCTTTCATCAGTGGGCCAAAAGCTCAATCACCGTTGTGTTGCATCATTCGGCGACAGATAGTGACTTAACAGACGTTTACTTAAATGAAAATCTTCGAGATTATATCTTTCAGTAACACTTACAGTTTAGTTGTTTTATGTGCAAATGGAGCTAATAATGCAAGAGAGGATCAGCCCTGAGGGGAGAAAAAAAATACTAATATGACACATTCGCTTAAATGATCAGCCAACTTATCAATTAGTTGGCTGACTGAAAATTAACCGAGAACAATTCCAATTAATCAATTAACTGTTTAAGTCATTTATTTAGTTAAAAACCAAAACTCGTTCCGACTTCTCACATTTGTGACGCACTGATCGAACATGACGGATCGTCTCAGCACCGAGACTTTATTTATTAAACAGATCAGGTGTCGGCCAAATGTGACCGACATGAAGACAATGAGACATTTTATTCAAGAACAGTGTGGTTCTATAAACCTTTGAGAACAATATAATTTAATTTTATAGTCTAAAAACACTATTGGGGCACGAACAACTTGTTATCTTACACACAGATGAATGATCTCGATCACTTCCACACACACAGAGGAATACAGATTTTAAATTGAAAAAGAAAACAAATGTGTGGGATCAGTGCTCCGTATCACCCAATATCATTAATTTTGGTTTGAGAATAGGTATCAGTAATGAAAGGCGTGATCAGGTCTCGCTATCTGAAAAATGGCTCATGCACAACAGTGTTAAAAAGGCAACCGTTCAAGTTTCTCTGTGGAGGAATGAATCCATGAAATGGAGCAACGCATTAGCAAAAGGCTGAGAAGAAGACGGCTGTTATCTGACACGTAAATAATGGATGTTTTAAAAATAACTAATGTATTCAACATCTTTCTAAAGGCCTCAAGGTTTCACATGATGAGTTTTGGTGACAAATACCGAGTGGAAACTTCACATGGTACTTTCATTTACAGTTTGCTTTCAAAGAAACTTTTTTATTACCCATCACTAATAAAAAGACTCAGAGGGAGGATCAGCTGATGAGAGCTGTGGGACTTACAGCTGACAATGCGACGACGGGGCCTTCGCTTGGGAGGAGTAGAGTTCAACAGCCACTTGACTGCCTACATGAGGACGAGACACACAAGGTTAAAGGTTCAACACCACGACACTCGAGACACATCGTGAAGGAAGGAATCACCACATGTGACAGAGCAACTTACAGTAGGTGCTGATCACCACCAGAGCAGGAGAGGTCATGGAAAACAAGGCAACAGATCAGATCCACAGCCTCTCGACTAACTTTTACAAACCAGTATAAACAGGAAAATAGAAACTGTAATCTGAACTGTCTGTTGCAGCAAGTTATAAATATAAATTAAATGTGACTCACTGGTCCCAGTTCTCTGTTGAAGAAGACAGAGTGGGTACAATGGCACGAAGAAAGGGTAACAAATGATCCCCATCTAACAGAGACAGAGAAACAAAGACACACTATGTTTCGTGGCTGTGTTGTTCCTCGAGGCTTCTGTACACAAGAGTTGTTTCATCTTCATTCACAGATACAGTGAAGAGTTTTTGACCACTAGTGGCACTGGAGAGAAATGTTTTCATGAGCGTGTCCTTGTATTTGTATCTCGTGCTTCATCAGCAGGGGACGCACATGGACACCACGAGCGCAGAGGTGACTCTGTTAGTCGCGGTAATGACGATGATAACCTCGAGCTTTGTGATAAATGCAGGTTTTAAAACAAATAGAGCTGCGACGATTAGTCGATTAGTTGTCAACTATTAAATTAATCGGCAACTATTTTGATAATCGATTAACAGTTTTGAGTCATTTTTTAAGAAAAAGTGTCCAAATTCTCCGATTTCTGCCTCTCAAATGTGAATATTTTCTGGTTTCTTTAGTCCTCTATGACAGTAAACTGAATATCTAAGAAATTTGAGGACGTCACCTTGGGCTTGGGGAAACAGTGATCAACATTTTTCACCATTTTCTGGATAACAACTAATCAACAGGAAGTTTTTCCTTGCCACTGTCGCCAAGTGCTTGCTCATGGTGGGAATTGTTGAGTCTCTGTAAATAACATTATTAAGAGTACGGTCTAGACCTACTCTATATGTAAAGTGACATGAGATGACTTTTGTTGTGATTTGGCGCTATATAAATAAAATTGAATTGAATTGAATTGATCGAGAAAATGATCGACAAATTAATCGATAATGAAAATAACTGTTAGTTGCAGCTCTACTCCAATAGGACATGAACACTGCATTACAAAGAGAGCTTGAGAGTAGGGATGTCCCGAAGTTTTTTTGTCCCCCCGATCCTGATTCAAGTCCTTCAATATTGAGATGAAATATCTGCATAGAGTCCAATCCAATACTTACATTTACCTAAATGTAGATTAAATATGTATGTGACACACTGAAATAAAAACTATAGCCTGCCTAACCTGACACCTTATACTACTTGTGATACTGATTAAATACTGATGGTCCTGGTTCAAAACTATAAAGTTGATCAGCTTAAATTATTGATATGACATGAATTAAAGTTTAACTGCGAGAATGCGACTCCTGATGTATCACTCTGTTGGATTTTCTTGGAGCTACAAAAACAGTCCACTCGCAACTGTACAGTGGTGTTACAGAGTGAACGGTCTTCATTCATAAACAATCTTTGGCTGAGTACAAAAACCAGCAATAGAGAGCAGTTTAATTTTGGCGTGTCAAAATTATCCATTGTCGGACTCTGCCCCAGATTCTGCCGTCTCAGGTCTCTTTTGGACGATCTTCATTGGAAGCATACTGAGGCCTTTAAGGAGCAGGTGCTGGCTGTCCCACAGACCTGTGGGGTTGTACGTCAGTGCAGTTCCTCCATGTTGCCACTAGAGGTCGCCAAATGTTGCAAATGACTTGTTAGCGCTTTTATTTATTTATTTATTTATTTTCCTGCTGCTGGATTCCACACTGAGAAACAGTGATCCCAAAACATCTTTGCATGAAATAAATATTTAATGAATAGTTTAATCTGAGCGCTGGCCTACTGATACATTTCACCTATTTTTGATGATTCAATCCCCCAGATAAGGACACTGAGAGTTAAGTGCACTGATTCATTATCAAGAGAAAGTGCCCACACACCTGTTGTGTTTTCCACCTCCTGTCTGATCTCCTGCAAGAAGGAGCTGAGGCGCTCTGCGGGCAAATAGTCCCACAGCCACTCGACAGCCCACACATTCTCCTGAGACACAGAAATGTCATTAGATAAAACCTTTAGATAAAAGTTTCTTCCATCATGAGATGTCATTCTTATTATTTCAGCCACAGAAGTATAGGAGGTGACATCTAAAAGCAGAAAGGAACAAGAGATTACCTTATACGTATTGAGCACATGGAGGGATGGTCTCAGAGCAGCATTAAGGATTCTCAAACCTAAAGCCCCCGTCACCAAGAGCAACAAGGCCTGATCTGGGTACATCTGTAAACACAAACACACATATATTAGCTGTTTATTACCTTAAACACTCGTAACATCCATGGGTTTGACTGTACACGTGTAGATCATAACACACGTACCTCCTGAAAGAATCGTGGGATCTGTATATTTGACCCGTGCTCGTTGAGTATCGAATTCACAACAACCTTTGCTTCCTGAAGTCCAGACATGAAAGACAGACAATGCAGAATGAACACAACTACCACTAAAAAAATAAATGAAAAATTAAAGAGCTGTTAATAAACAAGAAATACGTACGAGTAGAAACTGTGGGCTCGGTGCTGGTAGAGCGGCGAGTGAACCACGAGGTGTGTTGACGATTGTGAGTAAACTGGTCCAACACTGAGACTGGATCAGAAAGGTACAGTCACACATTAGCACACGTTGGGCAAGACTAACGTTATTTATAGAGCACATTCATGCACATGGAGAAAGTCAGTGCGCTTCAAGTTAAAATAAAAAAGGAAAAAAGGACATTCACAATCACTCTGTCACACACATAAACTGTTAAAAGTTTAAGACAATACTCATTAAAAACCAACAGAGAAAATGTTTTAAAAAAGTGCAGGTCTGTGCACATCTCAATGCCTCCAGAGGCCATCCCAGTGACTGAAAGCATATAAAATAAACACGGCATTGCCAAACTTTGAATTGACCCTCAGTCCAGTTAGAGGAGCAGTGACAGATGACCTGAGAGGTCCGAGTAGCTCCTGACGCCTAAGCCTGTCCTACGCCTACGGTGTGTGTACAAGGCTATTCAGCGATTTAAAAACATCAAGAAAAAGATACAAGAAAAGCATTTTAAGTCACCTAAAACATCAATAACTGCTAAAAATAAAAAATAGTTAATTCTGATTTTTCCTCACAGAGGTCTAGATGCCAGGAAGCTACATAAAACATGACAAAAGTGGAAAGTCGCATTCATTAGACTGTTAATCACACATCATAGACGACACCCAGGTAAGAGCGGTGTTCCCTGTTTGGACACGGCCCAAATGTTTCAAAACCCAGCGTCCAAACAAAGAAATAAAAATGATAAAAAATTAAGCAAAAAAACAGACGAGAGCAATTAACAATTGGTGACATTTGTCTGAGCTGATGGCAAGACCACAAACACACTTAACGTGTAGTCAATTAAAGCTCCACAGTCTTCTGAGACAGACCAGAGAGGAAGCTGCTACAAGAGTCTGCTTATAAGGATACAAAAGCCTGTACAAGTCTGATTTTGATAAGAAGCCTCTAATTTTTTAAATATTTTCAAGCGATAAAAAGACAATGTTATTATCTGTTGATTTATTGTGAAAAGTGAGGTTTGCACCAAAAAGGACAATTCGATTTCTAAAAAGCGAACCGAACAGTGATGAGCGTTGTGGACTCACATCAGTGAAGACAGCCGGACAGAATCTCTGAACCCTGAGTGCAAACTTCACCAGCATAACTCGCGTCAGCGGCACAGCACCTAGAGAGAGGATGGAGGCTGTTTATAAGAAAATCCATTTTTTAACAAAGTGTTACAAGTAAAAATCTATAATCAATCTATGTCTGACCTTTGATTGACTCCCACACTAAATCAGAGTAGCAAAGCTGTTCTGGCTGACAGGCTGCTAGCTTTGGTGCTGTTGCTGTTTTGAAGACGCAAAGGTAAAAGAGGAAGAGATGTGGAGTGAAGCGGGAGGCGGGGGCGTTCACTGGGGGGAACAAACTCTGCAGAGCGGACGTAAAGTCCCCCTCCATGCACATGAAGAACGGGACGAGGTCTTGAACCTGCTGGAGGCTACCGGAGAAACAAATCAAATGCAGCAAGTGAACAACTTGATGTCACCAGTCATGTCTAAATAATTTATACATCTATGCATGAAATCTTATTTTGAAAGGTTATAGTTGTAACAGGGGTCTAAACCTTCATGTGCTTTGCTTTTGTAGCTAAATATCCATGTCATTTTAAAATATGTTTTAGCAGCACATGTTCAAACTTTGCATTCACGGACACAAAGAAAACTCAACCAAAAACGTGACAGAATATTGTTAAAAGAGCTTCCTCTACAAAAACATGGCTTCCACTTTCAGGCAAAGATTTACAATATTAACTGCCAAAGGAATGTATTCTGTGCTGACATTATTTGTCATCCCGCTCACAATATATAATCTCTGCTCGTATCCAGAGACTTACTTCTCTTCAAGCCTTCAAATGTAATCGTAATCTGTTCTCTTTTATCGAAACCTCACCAGCGATCAACAGGGTAGAGCTGAAACATTGAAGGGTAAGTTTGATGATGATGGTGTCCGTGCAGATAATATTTTTTACAGTAAAATGAGGCTGAAAAGTAATTTTTATTAGAATCAACTAGTCTGTGAGAGACATCGTTTGGAGAATGAAGTTGCATTTTTTTTGTTTATTTGGTAAATTAAACCAGATGCGACTGCAAGAGAACAGATGTGATTGATTTAAATTAGGAGCAAGCAGTTTTGCTTATAAATGTAGTTTTTAGGTCACTGATCCCAGTATGGAATACGAACTTTCATCATGTTGATTGGTAAATACTTTATGATATTATTTATTATATATTTATAATATTATTTATTTTGGGAAGAGATCAGGCTACTTTATGTTAAAAACAGTGACCCACAGTGACATTACTGATCATGAATAATCACTAATCATTTGAAAATCTCACTTTTCTCTCCACACTTAAATGCTATACTCTGTGTTGGCTCTATGCTGGTTTGACTCTTGAATAAATAAATAAATAAATAAATAAATAAATAAGGAGGATGAAATTAAACTCAAAACACACATATGCTTCATTTTAGAGGCAAAGGAATCTCAGTTCAGCATGTTAAGTATTTGTGGTTATTTGAACACTCACAGTGTGGAATCATCAGTCTGGACGACTCGTAGGTAGCGACACAGTTCTCTGTACCTGCAGACAGTAACAACACAGCCAGGTTTGGTTTTATTATATATATATGGTAACATATATAAGTGTGAAAGAGTGTGTGTGTATCCATACTGTACCTGTGCTGTCGCTGTAGTAATTCTGTTCTCAGTAGAACCACAGAAATCTGTTCAATCAGGACGTCCTTCTTGCCTTTGTCTTTGCGGACGCCCGACACATTCTGTCCCTTCAGCACAGACACCAGCAGGACATCATCCCAAGGACGGACACACAGGCTGAAGCACACACACAAAGAGGCTTTAACGTGTAACCTTGGGGATAACAAAGGAAAACACACACAAGCTCTTAGGAACTGCTGTCTCACAGGCACATTTGAACACACACACACCTGTTCCTCACGCTCTTCAGCTCAGCGGGGAAATGGAATCGCTTGTAAAAATCCTGCAGTTTGTGGATGAACTCCGGCGTAAAATCAGTCATCACCATCTGTCTCTGCACGGATGATATTACCCTGGAAACACACACACACACACACACAGAGGAGAAGGTAAATATCAAAATGAATTTGTTGCAGACAGGCACAAGATGGTCTCTGTGTGTGTGTGTGTGTGTGTGTGTGCGCGTGCGTGTACCTCTGCAGTAACACCGCTTTGGCCTCAGCAGCATTAGCCATGGGAGACTGTAAGATGAAAGTCCTGTAGAGAATCATATCAACAGAAGAAAATCAAAAATTGTGAAGATAACCATTAATCTATAACAGGAAATGCTACTTTGTGTCTCTGTGTGTGTGTGTGCACTTTTATGTTTGTGAAAATTTTTTGGACATTTTGGCCGGTCCTCACTTTGGGACAGCCCTTCAAAGGCCTGTTTGAGGGTTCAGACTTGGTTTTAGGGTTCAGGTTAGAATTAGGTTTAGGTCAGGGTCAGGCATTTAGCTGTGATGGTTAGGGTCAGGGTAAGGGGCTAGGGAATGCATTATGTCAATGAAAGTCCCCACAAGTATAGAAGAAGTAACGAAGTACAAACGTGTGTGTGTGTGTGTGTTTACCCTGAGACTTGAAAATGTCGAATAAAGTCCTCAGCGGCTCCCAGTCTCATGACGGCAGCAGCTCTGTCGTCCTGTTTATCCGCTTTGTTCAGGAACGATGACACAAACTCGAACACAGGTGTGTAACTGCAAAAGAGGAACATTTAAATCTAAAAATGACATGATATGAATCAATGAAATTATGAAATCATAATGTAAAGTTGGTACAGACAAATAAAAATGCCACAGTTGCCTTTCTGAGCCCATCTTGTAACTTGGTGGTGCATCTTTCACCATGCTAGCTCTATGGTAAGATTAATCTGTCAGTCCAAGACGGCTTCAGTCCAAATTAAAATACACGGCCGGACCAAAAGTATGTGGAGGTCCCTGTCCAAAATTAACACTTTCAGTCCTTCAAGTGGGTCAAGATCCAAAAACACCGAATCCTACACTTCCCATAATGCAACTGGATAGCATCTTTCATTAGACCCTCTGTTGTTCTTGTGGCTGAATGGGAACAACTCCCTGCAGTTAGGTTCTTGTGGAGAGCCTTCCCTGAAGACCGGAGGCTGTTATAGCAGCATATTAACACCCATGGTTTCATTTATTGGTATAACGTTTTGGGTGTCCAAATACTTTTGGCCACATGGTGATAGGCATTTGGTACAGACATTCATGGATGAGGGTCAATCCGAATGACTTTCATGTATAAAAAAAAGGTCACAGATTTCTGATATATAAATGGTGTAGGATCATCTGAGGGGGTTTAGCAGTATTCTTTCAACATTATGGACAACTTTGCTCTGGCACTCACTCGTAGACGAGGCATTGCTGGTTCAATTGGCTCTGACCGAATCCCACTACCACCTTTCCCTTCAGGAAGGAAGAAAACCGTGCAGAGAGCTCTTGTCTGAAGCTCTGCAGCATCGTCTCTGGACAGGAGGAAGACAAACCCAGTGGCAGTGAAATAACATGTAATTACAGTCATACGTGTGGTTCAGTCTGAGGTTTTCCCAAATGTGAACGTGAACTCCACATGTGTGTTTGTGAGAGCGAGTACCTGCATGTCGGAGGTGAGCATCCATTTCAGACAGCGTGAGGTTGAAAGTCTTCAGTCCCCCGAGCAGTGTGCTGTTTCTGAGGTTGTTCCAGAAGTCGCTCCTCTTGTGGCTGTTGCAGTGACACACACCGCTGTAAATCCACATTACACACTGAACACACACACAGACACACAAAGAACAACAACATTGATGCAGCTGTGAGTAATGTTTTCTGAACAAAAAATACAAAGCAACTTATTTTTATCTACAAATAAATGTGATCACTTTGTCCAGAGCGCAGCTGCTTTGACCACATACTACTCAAGCTTTTTTCTGAATTTGTGGTCACTCTCTGAATAAATCGACCAATAACTTAAATCAGATCCATGTTAGATCTAGAATTTACAGTTTCAAGTTGAAAATACAGATATACAGATATATACAGAAAGTGAATGGAGAAAAATGCTTTTTATGTTCCAAAAATAACAGAAAAATACAATAATACATTTCAACACAACAGACCTACGATAAATATAAAGAATATCACATTTGTGCAGCTTATAATGTTCAGATTATGAACATTATAAGATTTGCTCAAAGAATAAATCAGAGATATGCAGGGGCGTAGGATGGGGGGGGGCAAGGGGTACTAATTTACAGGGTCCAAAGGTTTGGAGGGGCCCACGAAAAATGCTTGTAATAATAATTTTAAAATCATGGCGGGCCTCAGAGACTGCCCATGTACAGGACCCTGAATTCCGTGCCACTCTGCTGGAGATATGATTGGGAATAACAAGGTAACTGTAAGAGAAAGTACACGTATCATGTTAATTTCCATTATGTTTGATCACGCTGAATCTTGCACAATGTATCCTGTGACTGAGTTAATCTAAGGTTTATGACCACAGAAAGTATGACAACTGGTCAGGTGGTAAAACTTGAAGGAAGTAGTCTTTTTCCACCTGGCCTTTTGGTTTATGAGCCTCTTGTCTTGAGAACAAACACATGCAAAGTGTTAACTGGGGGTGGGGGGGACAACAACCTCGATCAGAGGGGGAGGAAATTTTGCAACATAATTTATCACATCTCTGTAACTGCCTCTAAAAAGGCGCGTTTTGTGTGTTCATTCGCTGAATCTTTAAAAACTTTCAGTTTCACTGAATTTCAAATCGACAGCTGAGACTAAACAATGTACCAAGGCGTAGACAGTCTGCGTTCTTTGAGTCCCACAGCAACACTAATACATGTACCATAACTCAATTTTAAACAGCTATGAACTAGCAAAACGACGAAGTACCAGAAAGTAGAACAGCTTAGAGAACATATCACTTTCTTTACTTATAAACAACAACGCACATTAGTCAACATTTCTGTACATGTGCCAGTGTTTGCAGCAGAAGTAATCTGCCTCAGCATTACAGAACAGCAGGGTATCTATTTGTTGCTGTTTTATTAGACATCACTAGACTGAAAGGTGAAACGCCTCTCTGAGTGTCAACCTCAACTGAACGATACAAGCTTCACAAAAAGTGCGTTCACTGCAGAGTTTGGTCTGTACTGTATTAAGGTGTTACTGTTATAGTTATCATGTTATAACATTGCTGCTTCTGGCCATTCAGCAACATTTCTCCTCCCAACTTTAAAGACGACAAGTGACAAGTGAAAATATCTGGTAAACTGCTTCGGGGTCCTGCAGTGGCTCAAGGCGACGACTGAACATTGTTTCAGGAATCTGACTGATCTGATGTGGGAAAAGGAGAATAATCACCTCCTTTATATTTTAGGATGCGTTCAGGGAGCTTTGGTGTGTCTGTGTTTGTCCTGAATTTAAGTCAGTGTGGCTGTGTGTACAGTTTACAGACTACATCAACACACACCGATGACGCCAGCTTGTCGCAGATGTAGCAGAAGCACTGATCACAGGTGAGCTGGTTTTTGGCCACAGGAGCGCCGGTCTCACATTCTGTAGCCCTGAGGAGGACAGAAGAGAAGCAGGGTGATTATCTGTGATGGAGGGGCAAAAAAAAAGCACTGATCAGCATTTCACAAAGTGTGTGTGGCAGTGTACTCACGTGAAAGGATGTATGGGACAGTCGTAGCGCGCATGAGGCAGCACCTCAGCACGGCGGGAGAAGGTGACGACCAGGTCTTCATCCAGAGCGCTGGGAGGTAAAACACAGTCTGAAACACAGAGGAAGAGCAGCTGGTGACTATTTATAACATACAAACACATACGGGCTGGTGTGTAGAGTAAACACAGTTGTTACCGCTCTTCTTATTCACATTCTCCACCTCCACGATGAGCACTGAGGGTTCATTACATGATATTTCACAGTCTTCATCATCATCATCACTGAGGATGATTATTTCTCCACTGTCCACCGTTGTACACATCAGAAATGTCTATAGCACAAAAAAAAGGGAAAGAAAAGGCAGTGATCCACACACAGATGTCACCTCAGCCCCCCTCCTGTTCTGGACACATCAAACCCTCCATGTTTAGCTCCTCAGCTCACAGGTCAGCTGTTCGACAGGATTTTGGGAGGAGACCGGGTTCAGGTCAATGAAATTTAAAGGATATATCAGCGGTATGAGACTTTAAAGTCAGTAAAATGTCTGTAGCGTTAACCTTTCTAAACAGACCAAACCACATGACCTTTTTCTTACTTTTAAGAAGCTAGCTAGCTTTCCTCTCGGCAGGAAACAGAAAGTTAAAAACAGTCGCTAATAGAAGTGTTCACGCTTTACTTCTTTACTACAGAATACAGTAACGTAAACCCATTAAACTACGTTTAAATAACTGTATTAGTTCTCACCTTTGTTGTCCGTTTAAAGAAAAATAAATAAGTTGTTTTGGCGCCCGCAGTCCTCAAATCTCACCATCACCGGATGTGACGTTTCTTCTTCTTTGTCGGCTTTATTGGAGGTTGGAAAACCAGCTTATAGATGTATTACCGCCACCTACTGGACTGCAGAGTGGCGCAGTGGATAAATCACAGACTGTATATAAATATACAGTGGACTGTATATAAATATACATATACATACATATATATAAATATACAGTCTATGGGATAAATACATAAAGGCAAGAAATGAATTAATACAAAAATAAATGTTCTCTGTTAAACCTCTTTCTTATAGTGGCTAATTAAGTGGCTATTCCCTGTCCTCTCATTCTTCTTTTTGATTCATAATAATGTATAAATATAATTTATCAAATATATATATATTTTATTAATAGTGCAAGACAAGACACATATGAGACATATAAAAAGTAAAAATAATTCATTTTTCCCTTTAATGCCGACTACTGTGCTGGAGTGTGGAGCAGCCATATAGATTAATTTAAAAAAAAAAAGGGTTGTATTTATTAGCCAAGTAAGCCTGTGAATATTCTCATTCATCCAGGTCATAGTTATCTCAAAGAAATTGAATCGAACGCAACTGGATTTTTGGTTTTGTCTGTGAAGACGTTTCACCTCTCATCCAAGAGGCTTCATCAGTTCGTGCTTGTTTAACCAGGCTAGACTGGTCCAACTAGCTGGTGTGGACATCTGGGTATTTAACCTCTAAGGAGGCGGTCACAAGGCCAATGATGTCATTGGGTCGTTAGTGCTCCATTTTACCAACGACGGTCGTTAGAGTGACGGTCGTTGGGGATGGTGAAACGATGGTTTCGACTTCGTTAGTGCTCTATTGTGTTATAACGACAGTNNCCCCCCCCAGCCCCTCAACACTCCTCAAATTCTTCCACATGCAGCAGAGACGGTAGAGGAATGAATAGTCATTCATGAAATAAATTTTTGTTCAAAGAAAGTAATTTCTGAGAATTCACATTCATTAAAATAAAAATGAAGACCACTAGACAACGTGCTTCTTGCATACAGCCAGTGAAGGCCATCATTCACTCAGCAAATGCTTTCAAAACAAAATACAATGCAATAAACAACCAAGACGAGATTAAATGTCTCAACAATCATGTACTGAAACTTGAATTTTATTTTAATCGGAATATAAATTACAATAACATTTTGAGAAAAATGCATCTGCAATAAGTTAACTGACAGAAGGTCCATGAACTACTTCTTTAACCCAAAGTCCATCCAGAGTTACACAGCCGGATGCAAACAGACAACACAGGATCAAGGAGAGGAATCAGAGGTATTCTCAGTGCTGTTATAGTGCAGCGCTGCTCGTCTTGTCCTTGTTACGAGAACTGAATCTCCTTGCTGCTGCTCTCTGGTTTCTTTGGGTCTCTGTCAGTCCATCTGCAGCTTCTGTTTTCAGCGATGCAGCGTCCGTCTCAGACTGCAGCTCCACCTGCTCGTCCTCACCGCTCTGAGCAGGCATGTCTCTCAACCACTGCTGGTAGTAACCACGGAAACCATCGATTTGGACCAGGTAGTTGTTTCTGGACTTGTACTGGGATTGATGGAAGATAAGGGGGTGAAATAAAGAGGGGCGCAGGAGGAGAGGGGCAACATAAAAAACATGAATCAGTCAAGATAACATTTATTCACAAGTGAAGCAGAAGTTCTGCTCCGGCCACCTGGCAAGTCTAATATTCAATTGAAGTCTGTCTTCACCTAAACATCCACACATATATTTATTCACAGGGTCATGCTCAGGTATGCACTGACTAGTTTGAACAGCAGGTGAAGCTCTTGTGCCCTCATGTACTGTAGGTATGCTTACCTGGTTATAGTTGGGAGGGTACTGTGAGGCAAACTCCAGCTGTCTGATGATGACCTCATTAGGCCACACCTCCATGCTGCTCATGCTTTTGAGGATTGTTTTAAGGTAGATGTAATCCAGCCTCCGAGTGGCTCGGCCAATTAGAGCAGAAAACACCTGGACGTTAGGCTTAAATCCCGCCTCCTGCAGAAAACAGGTGTAAAGGTGAAAGAAAGAACTATCAAGTCAAAATATTGGTCTTCTACTAGTACTACTACTACTCCTGACACTATTACTGCTGATATTAGAGTAGTACTTCTTATGTCCAATCTTACTGTTCATCTATTCACTTTCATTTTGTCAAACTTTCCATGTCTCTATGTTTACATTAACATAAAAAATGCAAATAAAAAAGCAGCTGTGACAGAATCTAAAAGGATTTTCTGTCCTTGATTATACAAACATAACATGAGTTCTAAATCTAACATCTATTCTGACTTTTAGGACGTGTGTTTCATCACCTCCATGTCTTTCAGCAGCTGCAGACCGTCTTTCTGTCGCTCACAGCCCAATGCGAGGCTTCCAAACGTTTGCACATCCACGTTTACGTGGCGTTGTCGCATAACACTCAACACAGCCTGGAAAGAGAAAGACGCGTATCAAAAATATGCACACACACGTAAATGGTTGCTTCATCCAAGTTACAAAAATATATATATTTTCTCACTCACCTCCAGAGCTATAAAATGGTGCAGATAGGTTTGATTTAGGTTTTGAATTTAGCCTCTGGTGCTCACAGCATTGAAAAATAGTATCTTTTCCAGTGTGCTTCATTGCTCAGGGTGGACAGACACACTGTCAATAGTTTTTATAGGGACTATTTCTTTGATAGAAAGTAGTTCTAATGAAAACTGTTAAATGCCGGTTTGCAGATTATAAAGAGTAACGGAGACACTGATCCGTGTACTGGGGTGGAGGCAGAAACCTGGTCACATATAACTAAAACTATCTGCATGGCTAGATCTAATGTGGGTGAGGTGTGAGTGAGTGTGTGTGTGGGAGTGTGTGTGTGTGTACCTTTGCCCCCTCCAGGTCACCAGCTCTGGCCGCTCTGCGAATCGCAGAGTTAAAGAACGCGACGTCGAGCTTCACTTTATGCTGCTTGGCGACCTTCAGCAGCATCTGCAGGGACCCGTAGCCCGGCTCCATCGTGTCTGCCAGCAGGGTCAGAGTTCTGAGGTCTGGACTGAGTCTGTTAGCTTCCATCTTCTCCAGGAAACCGTTAGCTCCTCCGATGAGGGCGAGCCTATCTGATGCTCCATCCACGGAGCCGATGGAGACCACACCACCCCTCTTACCCTCAAAAAGGTCCAGTAGGTTAGGGGCTGTGGAACCCCCTGCTAAGTCAACAGGCAGCGAGACCGTTTGTCTGACTGGTACCAGATCGGTTGAGTCTTCTCTGCTGTGGGACTCGGCATCACGGTCTCTGCAGTCCTGCTGACGGTCACTGAGCGGATCAGGTTGGATAAACAGCTGCCTCTCCAGAAGGTCGATGTCTATTAGATCCTCGCGTCCAGATGCTGACTTCACATGTGACACATGTTCCCTCTCGTACTTCCAGTCAGGCCTCAGCAGCATGCCAGTGGCCAGGGCAGGATCGCCGATCCCACAATCCCTTGCCGTTCGCAAGAGCAGGTTATAGTTCCTTGAGTCTGGAACAATCCCTGACCTCAGCATCTGGCGCCAAACCTGAAACAAAAACAAAGACTGTGCAATAACAGCAATATTACAACTTCATTGCATCTTTCACTGTGCAAGCTGGGACTAATAAAGTCTTGGTTGCAATCTGTATAAACGCTGTAAAATGTCCCGCTTGGTGCGTATCCTGCTCAATGTTATAAAGGAAAAAATCTGGGGCATCTGTATCAAGATTGTCATTTATGATTAAAAAAATGATTATTGGCTGATAAATCGCCATCAGATTTTGAAAAGTCCCAAATCCAGTCATTCAGTCAGGCTATATTGACGACCAAAGATGTCTGTAAGTCCTGTATCTACCTGTAAAGCGAGTCTGAATCCTGTTTCTTTGTCCTTCAAACAGCCCATCAGCAGGTAGTGAAACGTCTCCTGAGTTACAGCGTGGCCGTTCTGCAGCATCTCCTACAAACATACACAAACTCATGTAGAAACACAAATCTAACACAGTTCAGTAGATCAACCTTCCATACACACAAACAAATGTC
The DNA here is from genome assembly GCA_003416845.1 of Oplegnathus fasciatus. NCBI lineage: Eukaryota > Metazoa > Chordata > Actinopteri > Centrarchiformes > Oplegnathidae > Oplegnathus > Oplegnathus fasciatus. The sequence continues at coordinate 906,308 of NTHP01000164.1, forward strand.
TGCCCATGCCGTACCCTGAGCGTGTGGATGCAGGCTTGGAGGTGGTTGGTGATGGCGTGCGTCTTGAGAAGAGCGTGGTATGTGATGGTGCTGAGGGGGTAGTTTTTGCGACGGAGTTCCTGCTCCAACTTCAACGCTTGCTGGAGACCGGCTTGTTTGGATGGCGACTCGGCGCAGGCATTGAACAGCGCGGTGTAGGTCGCATCTGTAGCATCTAGACCACGCTTCTTCATCTGGAAGACACACACACACATAATTACACACATTATTACATTACTGTGTCAAGAAATTTACACCTGAAAAAGGTGTCTATGAAAATTATTATAGGCTAAAAGTATAACTTGTAAATTAAAGCAAAAACTAAAAACTATGACAGGAGACTGAAATAAACAAAATACAATAAACCAATTTGAGAGAAAAATAAAAATAAAACTCATCAGAGTTACTACTGTGATATAGTTGTAACTAAAATTACTAAGTGACCAACCGAAATGTGAGATGTTTTTGAATTTTCAGCATTTTGTATCTATGCTGGGAAAAGAGTAAGGATGAGTTTGGAGCCAATGATTTGGGATATTTATGGAGAAGTGATAAAATAATGCACACATAATGTGCACAACATAACCATCACATGTACAAAAAAATACCACTAAAGCTGCAGCGATTAGTCAATTAATCGATTAGTTGTCAACTATTAAATTAATCGCCAACTATTTTGATAATTGATTAATCGTTTTGAGTCATTTTTTAAGAAAAAGTGTCCAAATTCTCTGATTTCAGCTT
>NTHP01000164.1:911654-978624 GCA_003416845.1 Oplegnathus fasciatus
CTGGACTTTCAAAACTAAATTAATTAACCTGCCATTCACAGTATTATATTTCTATATCTATTCTATTTTATATTTCATTTTATTATGTTATATTTTACTTTATATATACTATATTCTATTCTTATATTTTGAACTTTTCCGCTATTTTATATCTTAAGTCTTAAGTTCTCCTTTTACTTGTGTGATTTTCTTTATACATATTTTTGGAGCATTGTTGGAGGGAGCCTGAGATTTAAGAATTTCATTGCCAACGACTGCTTCTATGTAATTGTTGTGCTCATGATAATAAACTTCTTGAATCTAATTAAAAGAGACATCATCTGCCCTGGGCAGCATATTTGGGTTGCTTCATGTTTACAGCTGTAACTCGGCACGTCCTTGACAAGTATTTTATTTATTAGCGCAAGTAACAAGACACATAAAAAACATATTACATTAATGGAGTCAAAAGGATTGTGCTGATGAGATTCAAAAAAACCCAAATGGGCTTATAAAGACACTTTACCTAAAAAAAAAAGAAACAAAACAACAAATAATAATGATATAATGAGATAATTAACCCATAATCTCAAAATAACCACCACTGTTCTCGGCCTCCATAGTTGAGGAGTCAGTTAAAGGAATAGTTCAACATTTTGGGAAATATGCTTTAAAGCTGCAACTAACAATTATTTTCATTATCAATTAATCTGCCAATTATTTTCTCAATTAATAGATTGATTGTTTGATCTACAAAAATGGCAGAAAATATCAGACTGACAGTCCAAAACCCAAAGATGTTCAGCTTACACTGATATAAAACAGAGAAATGCAGCAGATTCTTTGGAATTTTTGGTTAAAAAAAGACTAAAACGAAAAATCTAATTGATGAAAATAGTTGCTAATTAAATTTCTTTCCACTGACTAATCAATTAATTTTCCTATTTAACCTAACTCTTGGCAAGAAACTGAATAAGGGTATTTCCCAAAATGTCAAATTATTTCTTCAAACACACTGCAAAGTGGAAACACTCTACTAGAGCAAGTTTTTAAATCATCTCAGTTGAGAGTGCTGCTGTATTCCTGAAATTAAATCACGTTGGTTTGAGGTGTATAAATGAAAGACTCCTCAGTGTTTGTATCCACGTCTTCCTCTCCTCTCACAGATTACTGTCACCTCACCCTGGACCCAAACTCAGCATACAGAGAGCTGCTTCTCTCTGAGGGGAACAGAAAGGTGGAGCTGACAGATTTAGTCCAGACGTATCCTGAACACCCGGACAGGTTCTCTCACCTCTTTCAGGTGCTGTGTAGAGAGGGTCTGTCGGGACGCTGTTACTGGGAGGTGGAGTTTGAAGGGTCTACTGAAATAGCTGTGGCGTACAAAGACCTCGGCAGATCAGACTATTATGCTGAATGTGCGTTCGGCTGCAATGAGAAATCCTGGAGTTTAGACATAAACAGACACAATAAATGTTTCAGACACAATGATGAGGAGACGGCGGTGCCGGAGCCTCAGTCCTCCAGAGTCGGTGTGTACCTCGATCATAAAGCTGGTAGTCTGACCTATTACTGTGTCTGTGACACAATGCTGCAGCTGATGCACAGAGTTCAAACCACCTTCACGAAGCCACTCTACCCCGGGCTGTGGGTCGCAGGCACCGCCCAGCTGTGTGCCCTGGAGTAGGGGTCCAACCAAAAGGTGTCCAGTCTGCCTTGAAATGTCAGTCCACTGGTGATAATTTACAGCCGTGGAGATCAGCATGAATGACACAAAACATTCACACAGTTAACAGACTGCAAAGGATGTAAAGCTTTTTTGGAATCAGAAAGACTGTTGGTGTTAATGCTGGGTCAGATACCACAATAATACTGTATCTTAAAATAATAATTTTCATTTCTAGCCATTCTCGGGGTCTGTCAGTCGGTACACCACTTTGGTCCAGACTGAAAAACCTCAGCAACTATTGGATAGATTGCCATGACATGTTGTACAAACATTCATGTTCCCCAGAGGATGAATTCAAATCGCTTAGGCATCCTCTGACTTTTCATCTAACGCCATCACCCGGTCAAAATTTGGTTTATCAGCCTCAGCTTTTTCATGCCAAACTAAGACGGTGAACATGGTAAATATTACCTGATGAACACCAATTCAGTCAATGTGAACATGTTATTTAGTCATTTAGCTCAAAGCACAAAGTCTTGTTTTAAGTGTCTTCTGCTCGAGAGGTTTCAGATTTGTAATAGTAAAAACACGATTCTGTATAACTACAATCAACAATGATTCACAATTTATCAGATTTGAATTCAGATATTAACAAATGAACATGTCTTTGGGTACGTTGTTTAAGAAATACATTTTTATACCCACTGTCTCTTTTGTTTTATATTATTGTGCAAAATAAGCTATTTTACAAAAATCTAAACATCTCAAACTCTTTACAGCAACATGCTCATCCTTCTAGCTACATTCAGTCAGCTACACTACTACACAAATATTTGAGTTAATCACCATTGAAACATACAGTATGCTACTGCAGGACTTGAAGGATCTTGAAGGACTAACAGCTAAAACATACTGTGTGATGGAAACAGAATCATTTGGCACAGATTCACAGATAATTTCAAACATTATTACTCAACAGTCTCCTCGGACACTATTAAAGGGTTAATACACATTTTGACTGACATAGGCCCAAAAGTCCCTGACTCATACTGACCAAAACCGGAGACAAGATCAGTCGAGTACGTCTACAAAAACACTAGAACAGTTTTGAGTCTCATCTTTGTTTTCATTATATTCAGGATACATCGACATGGATTCAGTTACACGAAACATGGAGAAATGTGGTTATCATCCAGGTTTCTGATGGTCTTTGACTCGTAGGATGAACCCTGTTTGGTGTTTGGCTGTCTGTCTGCTTCGACATTTGATCAGCACTAATTAAACAACAATACAGTTTATCCTCCGCATTAATGGTATCAGACTTTAATGTTCTTTATAGATCATACTTTAAGTTTTACTGACAAACTACTACGTTACATAAATTGATGTTTACATGTACAAATACATAACTGGGCTACTCCAAAAACCAGATCATGACTGGGATACCAGAACACGTATAAAGACAGTCTTGGTTCCATCTCCGAAACCAAGAAGTATGATGTTGTCAGAGTGCAGTTTCAGTGACGTAGCACCTTGTTTTTTTTCTCTCAGCCACAACTGAGCTACAACATGTGGGACCAAGTTCTTTTTTAAAATACAAATGCAATGTTTTTACACACTGCAGTTTACTGACATTGCCTAGTGCAGGTGCCACTTGCAATGTCAGCAAAATGTGTGATTAACTGCATCATGTTTTATGTGACTTGATTGCTGAATGTACCTTTTTAGATTTTTCCAAATTAAACTTAAATGACACATTGAAATGTGAAGCACGACTCATTGTTCACACTGGAATAAATCAACATCGAAATGAACTGTAAATGTTCACCTTTTGTGAGTTTGGGTAATTAAAGAGCTTGAAAATTTGAAAAGAAATTCTCACAGTGCCAATCTGCCGTATGTGTTAACACAATAGACATTTTAGGAAATAGGCTCACTCGCTGTCTTGCACAGTTAGATGAGAAGATTGATACCACTGTCATGTCTGTATGCTAAGTATGAAGCTAGGAAGCTTAGCACAAAGACTGGAAACAGGGAGACAACTAGCCTGACTCTGTCCAAAAGGTAACAAAATCAGCCTACAAGCACCTCTAAAACTCACTGATTAACATATTATATCTCATTTATTTACTCGTCCCTAAACAGAAGTATAAAAACAAAGTTGTAGGTTATGTGCCCGACTATTTCTTGACCAAACTAATGCTAAGCTAAGCTAATTGGCTGCTGCTGTAGCTTTAAAATTAACAGACATCCAACTCCCAGCAAGAAAGCAAATAAGTGTATTTCCCAAAATGTTAAACTATTCCTGGTGACTGGGTGAAACCACCAACAGTAAATTACTGGTGTGTATCTGTTGTGATCCTTTTAAAAATGACAGTATGACATGAACAAATGCAACACAGACAAGAATTAAAAATAATTTATATGGAGTTTATTACAACATCATTTGATTCAGGTCCTCTGTACAAGGTTTCTGAACAAATACATCCTTAATTTATATTTTTGGCACTTATTTTGAAAGTAGCAGAGTAGTGTAGTAACAGAAATGATTTTCGACTGAGAAGCTACAATTGGTGCCCCAATGGCACCGAATGTGAAATGTCCCGGAACAATAAACTAAAACTTAGAAAGCAAATGTCCCTTTGAAGACCATCATTACTCTGTCACGTAAATGTAAACAATCATGATTGATGTGTTGTCGTAGAGCAGCCTGAAACAGATACACAATCAGACATCACTGTGCAGATGACAGTCGGTCTTTCATTTGAGAATTCCTGCAGAAAAAAAAAACAAAAAACGGTCTGAGCACCAATCACACTGAAGCTTTCTGGTGATGTCACAACTGTGATAAATGTGGTGGTTGGGCCACGTGGCTCTGGAACAAAGTTATCCGGTCCAGCAGTGTTAGTGGGATGTCTCTGATGACTGAAGGCAGGTCTTCATGCTGTAGCGGATAGATGACCACGCTCAGGGCCGAGCGCTCAACTGAAAATCTAACAGAACACAAGAAAAGGTGAATTTGAGATTTCTGTCACCATTTAATGTTTGAAGTGCAGCACGTCCTCACACACAAGCACTGACCTGTCCAGCAGAGCTTTCTGCAGCGTGCGACAAGCCACTAAGGTGCCGCCCATGAACATGTGGCACATGATGACTTGGCTGCATCGCTCCATGAAGGTTTCTGTGGCCGACGGGTCAAAGGTGCCACTGCGCGAGATAAGGCAGAGACGCTGCAGACGAGAGCAGCAGGACAGAGCCTCAAAGAATGACGCGTTGGCATTCAGGTAGGGCTGCTCTAACCTAAAACACACAGACACACAATGTTCAATGAATGAAAACAACAAGCTGAGTAAAGATGTGAGCTCGGTCCATGACATTGAATTACACTAACTGGTGTACTGCCCTACAATTTGTAGTGAATATTCATGAAAAACACCAAAACCACTACATCAAACTACAAGGTAAATCTGAATGTATAATATAATCTGCTAATTCTAATTTTTCATAACAGGTTTTATAATTCTTTGTGAAAAAAATAAAATAAAATCAACCACATTACTTTGCATCATCTTAAAATAGATTTTTAACAAAAACAAAAACTGCTGAGAGAAAATGTTTGGATTCTTCATGTTATTACAAAGTTAACCAAGCATTTAATGGTTCTGAATCTACTTTACACTACGCTGAGAAAATTGAATACTTGGATTAAATTATTGGTTCAAATAATTAAAGAGGGAGAATCTGTTAACTAAAGGGGCACATAATAAAAACAGTTATGACTGCACTACCTGTCTGATGGTTAGTGTTTAGTATCACAGTAAATGAAGGGTACACAAAGGTATCTTCTAACCTGAGTTCCTGTAGCTGTGTACACTGTTTAAGTGTGTCCAGCAAGGCAGGGGTGTAGTTCATGGTTTTTAGTGATCCCATGTTGGCAAGGGATAATACCTGTAGGTCTTTACACTGCCTGGTCAGCTGTACCAACCCTGTCCCCCTAAGGACCCCAGGAAGCCCAGCCAGAGTCAGGCGACGTAATCGAGGCAAAGCCTCAAGTGCCGCTAAGTGTGCATCGCCCACTCCCCGCGCCCACGCACACATACCACGAGGCTCCACGCTGGCACGAGAGCAGGGCTCAAGCCGAGGCAGCACAGAGACAAAACCTGGACCAATGACCTCTAAGGTCTCTAACACAGGGCAGCCAGCGAAGAGCTGAGTGAGCCCTGAGGTGCTGTCCCCTGACAGAGAAGACTCTGAATCAAGCTTGTAATTCTGGAGCCCCACGCGAGGAGTCTTCTTTAACCCCAGGAACAATGCAGAGGGAGACGTGTTGTTTGTAGAGATCTGATGTGAGTTTAAGCCGTCTGACAGAGCGCAGGCAGGCAGAGTGAGAGAGCACAGGTGTCTGAATTTGGCCAAGCTGGCACACAGGTGTGTTTGTCCAATTGACCCAGGTGAGTTTTCATGATGATAGTGTGTGTGCATCAGGTTCAGGTGTTTAATGCTGGAACAGCCAACTGCCAGCCGGCTCATTGTCCCAGGAACCAGCTGATCGTCCACACTCCTACACTCTGCGTAAAGGACCTGGTTGATCCCGCTGAGGTTCAGGCTGGTCAGCTGTGTGGCATCTTTGACTCCTCCCTCCAGCAGCGACTGGAACACCTGCGGCCACAGCGCTGGGCAGCGGCTGAAGCTGAGGTGCTTCGGACTGTTTCCCTCCAGGGCTCGCTTTAGGGACAAGGAATCCAGCCAGGACCGAGGGAGCTGCAGGGCCTCCAGGTCCCCTTGTTGACCTAAGCTCTTGGCCAGTGAGGGAGCAGCAGGCCAGTGAGCAGGGTTTGGGCCAGGAATCGACACAAGAAAAACTCTGAGACGTTTTGGCACGTGAACGCTGAACACTGCCAGGTAGAGCAGGAGCAAGGTCTGGTTTACCTAAAGACACAGATACACTGATTACAAATGGCACAGCACTACAGTGTGTATTGCAGATATACTATGGGAACATATTACATGTACATTCTACACACTAACAAACTCACCTCTCCTGGAGCCAGCCTAGCAGTGAACTCCTCCAGCTGTTGGTAATGTGGCACACTGCTCTGACCCACCATTAACTGACAGCAAACACCGACACCCTCTCTGGTCACATCTGGGATGTCAAACTGCAGCATCAGCCTGCAGAGACACAAACACAGACACACATTCAACACTGTAGCAGTAAAATAGTATCATACTCTGTCCTTAGACAGCAATCTAAGATGAGAAGTGTAGTGGTGCTAAACTCTACCAAAGCACCATATACATTAAGATGGCTGTTTTGTGGCCTCACATCATCACCTGTTAAACAGCACTGTGTCAAAATCTGTCCAAATTTGCTTCTTTGTGCATTTTTTCTCTTCACAGTAATGCGCTTTGAAGTGAGAAGTAAAGACTGACATTTCTGAATTAGTATTTTGCATCATTGATAGTTTCAACATTGTGCATAATAACTAATGTACAGGATATAGATTTGATTGTGACACAATGCACAAACAGGTGAAGCATTGCACTTTGGTATTTTTAGCCATAAGGATGGCGACGTCGGTTGGTCCACCACTTTGGTCCAAACTGAAATAACTCAATAACTACTGGATGAATTGCCATGAAATTTTGTACAGACATTTGTGGTCCCCAGGGGATAAACCCTACAGACTTTGGCGCTCCCCTGACCTTTCCTGTAGCGCCACCAGCAGGTCAAACTATTCTATCTATATATCTTTGTATATATATCTTGACATCAACAAAATGAACTGGCACAAAATTTTGTACAGACATTCATGGTTCCCAGAGGATAAATTCTAATGACTTTGACTTTTCATCTAGTGCCACCATGAAGTTGACTTCTGCAGCTTTTGGATTAACTATTGGATGGACTGCCATGACGTTTTGTACAGACATTCATGTTCCCCTCAAGCTGACTTTTCATCAGCATCATCAGGTCAAAACTCTCATTTGTCTAATATTCGTCAATTGTCAAAACCTTTCTAACTAATGACACTTCCATCAGCCTCAGCTGCACTTTGTGCTTAGTGCTGATCAGCAAATGCTAATGCTAAATGCTAAACTGAGATGTGTTAGCATTTATTTCCCAGCACCGCTGTGCTTAAGTACGGCTTAAAAGAGCCACTAGTTAGTCTAAAGTTTGAACTGCTCTAATCTGGGAATTTTGTGGCATAAATGCTACAGCTGGTATCTGGATAATCACATTAAAATGGATAAAAGTAAATATAGTGCCCCATGTGCCAAATAGGGGGTAATTCTAGACTTCAGGTCTCATGTGAAATCTCAGTAATCCGACATATTCTTACTTGCGGAGTTGGGCGCAGCATGGCACCACGCCATAACTCGGTGTCAACAGTGTCTGCCTGAGCTCCGACAGGCGGCTCAGTGAATCCACCGCCTCTGAACTGAGCTGAGCGGAGTTGAAGCCTGGCGTCACATCAAAAGCCAGTGATCTGAGCAGAGAGAGGGAGGAGAGGAGACGGGACAGACGGAGGGAAGTGATGCGACAGCCGGTGACATCGAGGTGCGTCACTCCTCTGCAGCGAGCAAGAAGCTCCATTGTAGAGCCAGACAGCCAGTAGCAACCATTCAGGCTGAGAGACTGCACGTGATTGGCCAGCTGCTTCAATATGTGCCGAACCAATAGATCATCAGCCTGGAGGTAAAAAAAAGAATACATTTCATTAAATGTTTCCATCTGTTAAAAGGCAACAAGTACTCCACTGTGTTGGTCAAGAGATGTTCCACATATGTGCATGAACTTGAAGAATACTGTGATAGAGATCTTCACTAAAACAATCTTGAAACATGGCTTATCAGTTCGAATGATGCTAAAAAGTTTTGTTCAACATCATCACCTGATACTCCTCCGATAGGCTGACGTTTGAGAGCAGGGTCTTATCGTGGCACAGTGTGTGTAACTTGTGGCAGACGTTTGCCACATTCTGCACCAGGTCACACACGGGAACATGGCGGAGGATGCACAGCAGGATCTCATCAGACAAATCGGACATTCCCACCGAGGTAGAAGACATCGTGTCCTCGTCGCATACAGCCTGAGACAGACCACAAACAGTGTCACGGTTAGGTGCTTTTAAACCCTCTGTATTCAGAATTACCAACATGGCCGTCATGCTACAAATCTTTTCTGAATGTCTGTAGCAATTACTAACTCTTGGTATTTTGTCAACGAGGTCCAACAGAGAGAAAGAAGCTGTTGTTAAGACTCTAGATAAAGGCTGGACGATGCAACGATTTATACCGTGAGACTAGGGCTGCGGCTATCAATTATTTTCATTATCTATTAATCTGTCAATCATTTTCTCGATTAATCGATGTCAGGAAATGGTGAAAAATGCTGATTACTGTTTCCCAAAGCCCAAGGTGACGTCCTCAAATGTCTTTGCTTTGTTCACAACCCAAAGATATTCAGTTTACTGTCATGGAGAACTAAAGAAACCAGAAAATATTCACATTTGAGAAGCTGAAATCAGAAAATTTGGACACTTTTTTTAAAAGAATGACTCAAAACGATTAATCGATTATCAAAATAGTTGCCGATTAATTTAATAGTTGACAGCTAATTGATTAATCGACTAATTGTCGCAGCTCTACGTAAGACAATTACAATATAAAAAGACATATACTGTGATAGATGGTTTCATCTATACCGCTTTCTCTTATTCTGGATACGGCTTAATAAAACTAATGTTATAGTTGAAGCATTAATAAGTGGAAACACATAATAATGCAGTGCAAAAACAGATAAGAGCCATTCTTAAAACACCAGTTTGACTGATATTCCTTAGAGTGCACACAGAAATCTGATTTAGGAAAACAAATAAAACGGATTTATACTACTACTACTACATTAGATGAGTGGAAAATAGAAAAATATGAATGTTTCAAGGATATAGCTTTTTGTACGCTAATGCAAGACACTTTGCAGCAATGTACAAAGTGTATGGACATATAAATATCAGTGTAAGCACCAGCCAAAGTGTCTGTCTGTCTGTCCACTCTTTTACAAATTAGTATTTTTGTTCATTAGCGGGTTAATTTGGGCGTAACGTTTGAAAATAATACATAAAAACACACGTCTTTCTACCACACTGCTTACGAGCATTAACCGAACTTGGTTTAAAAGTTAACTGAAATTTGGGTGAGGTCTGGTGTAACCGAACTTAGCGTTAACGTTAGCTAGTTCAGTTGGTCTGCTCACCGTTACCGTTAACAACTATTAATGTGTTGTCGAGGTTCTGTCGGCCAACCCACCGGTACAATTTGTCGATCCATGTCCTCTGAAATCCCCCACACGGCTCCACTCATGATCGGCGTGCGTTCAAATGTTCATCGAGCCAGCCGGCGCTTCATGTTCCGATGAACCGGCTTTACAGTGAACCACAGGCGGCTGGACACCCAGCCGTTGACAGGGCGGATCACGTTTACTGCTGCACAATGACGGAAGTCTGTCAGTGACGGACACACTTCCTGCCGGTCCAAGCCCATGTTTTCTCTTTTTTTTAAATCTCACTTTCTCACAGTATTAATTAAATCTGTCCTTCAAATAAATGCATAACACCAAAAGAATGCCAATAAATGAAGATAAAAAAAAAGTATATTTAGTTACCTAGTAGTTAAAAATAGAATTTAAAAATGAGATATTGATATTTATAAGAAATAATAATAGTAAAGAGGCGGACAAACTTCCTGCCATTCCAATCCGCTTTTTTCTCTTTTTTTGTTTAATTAAATCTGTTTCTCACAGCATTAATTAAATCTGTCCTTCAAAAAAGTGCATAACATCAAAATAATGCAAGGAAATAAAGATTAAAAAGTATAACTAGTTACTTAAAAATATGATTTGAAATGAATTTTTAAAAATGGAGATATTGATATTTATAAGAAATAATAATAGTAAAGATACGGACACACTTCTTGCCGGTACAATCCGCTTTTTTCTCTTTTTTTTAAATTAAATTACCATTTTTCACAGCATTAATTCAAACTGTCCTTCAAAAAATGCGCAGAACACCAAAAGAATGCCAGGAAATAAAGACGGAAGATAAATAAAGCAGTATTTAGTCAACTAGAACTTAAAAATATAATTCAAAATTAATTTTAATATTTTTTTAATATTTATAAGTAATAATAATAATACAGAGACGGACAAACTGTTGTGCACAAGTTCCAGTGACATAAAAGTAATATTTATAGTAATTACAGTCTTCTTGTTACTGCAGGATTTATGGTTTTAATCAGTAGTGGATGACTCCACTACAAGTAAAAGTCTTGCATTCAAGTTCTTACGTAGACATACAGAAGTTTTAGCAGCAAAATGTATGAAAAGTAAGAGTACTGATCAGGCAGTAGAATGACCACTGTCAATGTGAAATTACATGTATATTATTGGATTACTATTACGTATGGATTACTGTGTAAGCAGCATTTTTATGTTGTAGCTAGTCAGAATTAAGCTAATTTTAACTACTTTTTATATTGTTGGTAATTTAATCGATAATAGTTAATCTCTGATGCATCATACTCAATAAATTGAACATATATTTTGTATGTAAAACATTGATCTTCAAAGTTACTAGTGACTAAAGCTGTCAGATAAATGTAGAGGAGTAAAAATAATATTCCAATATTTGTCTCTGAAATGTAGCGAGTAGAAGTATAAAGTAACATAAAATGAAAATACTCAAGTACAAGTACCTCAAAACTATACTTGAGTAAATGTACTTAGCATATACTGTTATATATGGTTTAGATTATTTAGGAAAAACAGAAATAAAGACTTTTTGGTTAATTTACTTTTTACCAAAATCAAATTCTGCTAAGATAATTATAAGATAACAGGCCCAATACATTATGCTTTATTTTGTGAATATATATATGTACTGCTTGGGTTCTTACAGAAAAATGAACAAACCAGTATATAACACATCACCGAGGAACCACAAACTAGTTCTGTACTATTGTTATACATGATTATTATCCAAAGTTAATTGGCCTGCCTGGATAAATTTATTTTATATTTATTACTGGGAAATAAGACACATTACAAACTTCTCACAATACTCATGCAGCAGAATCCTGTACAGTATATAACACTAAAATACCCACTGTATCTACAAATTATAATTTATATATTTTATAGTTTAAATACACACATACACACAGTGCCGGTTTTAACCTGCTATATAAGGGTGGGCTGGTAGAAATAATAGGTGGGCAACCTGGGCGGTAGGTATCCCATAGGTTAGAGAAGCAGGCTACAGCCTGAAAGTTGTTGGTTTGAATCCCTGGTCAGATGGCACAAAAATCTGGCAAAATGACAGCTTGCAACTGGAGGGTTGTCAAAGTCAAGATCAGATGCAAGCTCCTGCCATTGTGCCCTCGGGCCTCTCCAGCTTATGGCCGTGTGTTTGTGTATGAGGTGTTTGGATGGGTTAAATGCAGAAGATTAATTTCCCCGTTGGTATTAATAAAGTAGTATTCTATTCTATTCTAATTTATAAAGAACAATTTGAAGCAGGGAAATTGGGAGGTATAAGCAGCATTTCTAAGTTTGCTGCTACCCTATGATTCGTCAGTGGAGGGCAGATTGATTGACCCTAAAATAAAAAAAAAGAAAACAACTAAATCAACTAATCAAGCCAGTACTCAAACAATAGCAATCACTGATTGGTGGGTATCAGGGATGGACTGGGAATGAAAAATGGACTCACAGACTCACAGTAACTTTAGTAAAATAGATTATGAGGAGGGCAAATGCACTATCCTCAACCTGGATGAGTATAAATTAGTATATTAATATAATAACATTAAAAAAAGTATAATGTTAATATAATTGTATAATATTAGTATCATATTATTACATTAATATATAATGTTAGTATATTCATATAATTTTATGTAATAATATACTATATACCACTAGTATAATATTAATTCCAATTGGACAATACAGTAGTTTAAGAAATACACAACCAACATTTATCATGTTTGTAGGTTTTGTTTCTTCATTAGATCCTTGTGGAAGAAAATCTGTCTACATTGGTGGTTAGTCTCTAATGTGTTAATGCTAAGTACTAACTTGTCAATAATCAATGCAATGCATTCATGCATAACAATGAGTTCAACATTTCTAAAGTTTGCTGCAGCACATCAACGTTTTTTAATGTCCCGCCCCATCCAGGCTGTGATTGGTTGGTTCACGAAGTGACATTGACGAGCAGTTTTATGAAAATTGAACATGTTTCAGTAAAACACCCGGTAGACAGGGCTGCCAAGTTTCACCAAAAGTTCGGAGTAAGATTACGTGTTTTGGGGGCAGAGCGACCCAAAATTTTGCGGGTTTTCGTCCCTCTCCCCCACCCAATTATTTTTGCAAATTAAAAACCAGTTTCCTGCAATTTGACATAGCTATTGTTCACAAGTAGAAATGAAAACAATTGGAGAATCTGATCAAACAAGACAAATTCAGACAAATAAAATAGATTGTTTTATTTATAAAATTTCAATGCAAATGGATGTAAAACTTCATCCTCAGTACAGAGTCTAAAAGAAAATTGGGCCCCATTAATGGGCTTAAGGAATGAGTCAAATCAGCCCCCTGGTCAGCAGCAGCATGTGTGTGTGTGTGTGTGTGTGTGTTGGGGGTAGTAGCCTAATCGACATGACGATATATCGTCACCTTTATTCACGTGATGCAAGTAGTATCAAGTATCGATGTTTTTTTATTTAATTTCCAAACGCTGCAGCCTGACATTTTCCCACCTTTTGCCCGTTGACATTACTACACTGTCATTACTTCATGTCTCCTACAGAGGGCGCCGATCACAATGAGAACAGCAATCAACTACTTTCATTAACAAGAAGAAGTAAACACACACAGCATGGCGGACACGCTGGAGAAGAAGGTGGTGGAGCCGCCGTCTACAAGTCAAAAGTCTATGAACACAAGAGTTTCTACTGAACGTGTTTCCGCTGATAACGTTGCCCGCCACGTTGAAAAAGAAATCCCAAAAGAAAACAAAACGTTCCGCGATCAATCATCTGATCCACTTCATCGATGCAGACGCGGTTGTTACTCCTAGGTGCAGGTACTTCTCTCTCACACCTGGAGAGACTCACCTCCCTCACAAACCCGCTAGACTACGTCACATACACAGGTTATAGGAGGAAATATATATATTTACTTACTATAAAACGGATAGTTCCGGTCCTTGATTATGATTGGCTGAGCCGCGTTCGAACCCGTTGTAAAATACACACCTGTGGCCGCATTACATCAGTATTACTGCGCCAAACAAACTGTTTCAAAATGTCAGATTTTGTTGTGAATTTTGATTTACTGGGTGGGCAAAGCGTGGATAAGTGGACAGGATAGAGGAGGAAGATAAAAAAGAAAGGAGACACGCTGAAATTAATGAGAGAGAAACTGAAGAGCTGGAAGAGTCAAGAAACAAAGCCTGGACTGTTCAACGAATGCACAAAAAACCACAAAGATACCGGCAAAAGAAGAGAGAGAGAAAGAGAGCCTCTGGGGATTTGTGTTTGAGAAGCTGTGTCCTGACGCTTCGTCAGAGGAATACCTGTCGTTGCTGCCGCCCAATCCACCGGCCTTTTATCTCCATCCAAAGCAGACAAACTACAACAACAATCGATGGTCAGTTAACGATGTAACTTTAGCTAGCTTGCATGTTTTTATTTTTAGCATATTATGCTCATCTTTCTCTAGTTATGTTGTCACTTGCCAGCGATATAATTTTTGTTACAGTTTAGCTTGGTCACTCTACACTGTAACAAAAATAATATTGCTGGCAAGCAACAACAGCGAGGGGAAAGTGAGCATAATAGTTGCCAATGGCAGATGCATGTGTGGTTGTAATGTAACTGCAACGTGATGGGAACATTTTTTCTCTCTTTCCTAACATTAGGTATACTAGAGAGTCCATGTGGGTGAACTTCCTCGGCTCCATGTTGCCAGGGATTTGTAAACCAGCCATCACTGAGACAATCTACACCAACCACTGCTTGCGAAGCACCACTGTACAAAAACTCTGACGCTGGCTATTGAACGCTACTTCAACAACTGCACAATTAATGGCGATATCCAGATAAATGTTAATATTTACCCCAATCTTTAAACATGCTTTCCACGGCATCTGTGCGTTGCTGCGTCCGGCAACGATTCTGCTAAATGTCGCTGAAGAACTACATTGCTTGGCGGAAGAATGGTTATTTGTTATCAATAAATGATTGATTTTTTTGTTGCTGCATGTTTATTTTATGAAACCTTGTCAGGCATATGTAGTAACTGTTTTATAAAAGCAATAAGCCATGCAAGGCCGTGGTTTACAGTGATTTTACAACTCCGCTCCATGTCGTGCCTAACAACGCCCCTGTTGTAAAATCACTGTAAACCACGGCCTCTTGGGGCTTATGACTAAATACTATTCTATACTTCTTTGAATTGTAAACTCCAATTATGGTTCTAATTATTCCATTTTTATCTAAATTTACATTGTGCTTTATTTCTCTGTCGTAAAAGTCCCTTAATTGTAAATATCTGAAGTGGTCGTAGTTGTTTAATGTATAGTTTTGTTTCAGCTCCTGGAAACTCATAACATTCCCATCTTTTATTACTGTGTAATACCACTTGGAATCCATTGTTTGAACCTCTGGTCAAGAGTGCCCGGGATAAAATTTCTGTCATAGGCTATCCATCGAAGTAGTCTGAGCTCTTTCTCTAATTTATATTTTCATACTAGATTAATACTAGACTAACATAAATCGAGTGACATTATCTACCTGTTCAAGTAAATCCTTTGCTACATCTCTGTCTCCAATGAGGATTTGAATTTCCCTTCCTTGTACATATCGCTCTAGATTTTTCCATTTTGCTTCATAATCCTTAGCACACCAATAAATTACTGGTCTAATTTGTGCTGCATGGAAATATATTCCCTAAGGTTTGGCAACACCATACGCCCCTTAAACTTCTCAATCTGTAATGTTTCAAATCCGACTCTTGGCCTTTGACCATTCCATATAAACCTTGACATAACTTTATCCCAGGGTCAAGGTTTCTCAGGGATCTCGATTGGCAGTGACTGAAATAAGTAGAGGAGTCATGGAAGTATATTCATTTTTATAGTATCTATTCGTGAACTGAGGTCCAGTGGAAGGACAGCCCACCTCTCAATATCATTCCTAATATCCTGATATAGTTTGATATACAGACGGGGGACAAATTAAAGGAAAATATAACAAATGCAGATGCTTCCATATAGCATTTTGCTGGCATGGTTTGGGTCAACTGCAAATGCAAATCAACAGAAAGTTATTCTGAGTGATCACCTTTATACTTGAATGAAACATTTCTATCTTGATGGGAGTGGTCTCTTCCAGGTCGACCATGCCTGAATCCATAGGGCATGAGGGGTCACTGAATGGTTTGATGAGTATGAAAATGATGTGAATCATATGCTATGGCCTTCACAGTCACCAGATCTCAACCCAATTGAACACCTATGGGAGATTTTGGACTGACGTGTTAGGGAATATCTTTCAGAAAATGATGTTCATCCCTCCAGTAGAGTTCAGAGACTTGTAGAATAAATGCCAAGGCGCACTGAAGCTGTTCTGGCAGCACGTGGAGGCCCAACACCTTACTAAGACACTTCATGTTGGTTTTTCCTTTCATTTGTCCCCCTTCTGTAGTTGCTTTATATCAATTTCTCTTGTTATAGTAACCCCAAGGTATGTCATTTTTTTTAGAACTCCAATTCAAGTTATATTTTTGTTGTATAATTTTGGACGGGTAGTAATTCATTATTAAAATTTGTGTTGTAGTTAAGTTCAATTTATATCCTGAGTAGAAACCAAATGTCTCAAGTTGATTGGTTAATATAGGAAGGCATGTGTCAGGGTCCTCTAAATAACAGATCACGTCATCAGCAAAGAGCCCAGTGATGTGTTCTTCATTCCCAAACTTTATGCCTGTAAGATCTTTATTCTGCCTAATTGCTAGTTCTAGAGGCTCTATAAAAATTGCGAATAAGGTCAGCAAAAGACAACATCCCTGCCTGGTAGATCGTTCTAATATTATAACAGTATAATACCAGTCAGACATTGGATGACCTAGTCATTTAGTCCAAATTTCTCGAGTACCTGATACAGAAATGTCCAGTTAACACTGTCAAGTGCCTTTTCTGCATCAAGGCTTACTAAGGCCGCAATGATATTTTTGTTTTTAATATGTTCAATGATGTGTAGGGTTCTCCTTATGTTATCTTGGGTTTGGCATCCCTTAATAAGCCTGTCTGATCTTCATCTATGTCATTCATAAAGTGTTCATATCTTTTTGCAATAATCGAAGTATACAGCTTATAGTGTATGTTCAGTATTGATATGGGTCTGTACCCCGAGCAGGTCTCACTATTTTTTCCCTTAGGAATCACTGATATTACAGCTTCCTTCCAGGATGGTGGGAGTTCACCATGTTCAAGTGTACAATTAAATGAAGACTCTAGTAGTGGTATAAGTTGCTCACGGAATGTTCTATACCACTCAGATGGTAGACCATCACTGCCAGGGGACTTATTTGTTTTTAGTCTACTCATCATTTTCTCTATTTCTGTTTTTGTGATGGGTGAGGTCAGAAGTCCATTCTGGTCTTTCTCAATTGCTGGTAGGACCAGTGTTTCCAGAAAAGTTCTCATTTGGTCAATGTCAGCAGATGGAGGCTGGCTATACAGATTTCCATAATACTTCCTGAAGACAGTTTCAATCTCTTTGGGTTCATAGGCTGATCTCATCTGATTTGTGAGTGTATCCCTTATCCTATGAATTGTCCTATCCGCCTGCTGTTTTTGCAGTCTTTTTGTTAGTAATCTGGTAGATCTAGGCCCCACCTCATAGTGGGACTGTTTTAGAAATCTTGTTTTCTTTTCTATCTCTGTGGTTAATAATCTATCTATACTATCTACTACTAAGTTCTGCTTTAAGAGCATCCCACAAAATAGTGGGGTTCCATTATCATTTTGGTATGTAGTAATCTCTTTTTTGATCTCCTCAACAATTGATTTATTATTTAATAATCCACCATTTAATCTCAACCTTTTTTTCTCCTGCAGTTTTAATTTGACTTTTAAATAAACTGCACAGTGATCCTATAAGTCCCCTTGTTCAATTTCACATTCCCTTACTCTGTATAGGTCCTTTTTATTCATAAAAAAATTGTCAGTTCTAGGATAACTTTTATTAGGTGCTGAATGTGTATAGTCCCTTTTAGAGGGATGCAGTTCTCTCCAAATATCAACTTTACCAAATTCTTTAAATATTGTCTTGATCATTATTGTAACATGGTTGGTATGTTTCTTGTTGTTTGTTGTGTCTAGTTTACTATTCATCACAATATTAAAGTCATCCCCACAGATTAATACTCCCTCCATTTCCAAAATTATGTTATCAAGCAGAGTTTTTAAAAAATGCTTTTCACTGTTGGGTGGGGCATAAACATTAACCAATGTCACTTTTTCGTCTTCCAGTTTTCCTTTGACAATAATATATCTTCCTTCCTTATCACTGATTTCTTTAGCACATTCAAATTTCACTGAGTTGGGAATGAGTATAGTCACGCCTCTTCTACAACCATGATGGAATGAACTATAGGATGTATTTTAATAGCCAAACCTCCTAAGCTTGTCATTTTCCTGCCTAGACAAATTTGCTTCCTGTAAATATATAATCTGCTTGGTCATTATTTTCCAACGTTTAACAGGGTTATTCAAACCGTTCACATTCAACTACAGTATCTTAATATTATTCACTGTCATTTCTATTTATGGAATCACACTGCAATCCAAACCCAAACATACAAGGAATATATTAACTATGGAACATCAATCGAACATAGAACTTGGTGACTTCAAAAGAAAAGGATGTATTTTGCCATCCCTAGCGTTGCCTAGGAGAAGGGTTAGGTGCCTTATTACTGTAGGGGCCCTCCAAAGTAGTGAGAAAATAACCACAAACTGGTATTTTTATTTGAATTTATTTTATTTATTTGATAGAGATGATGCAATTTAACATTCCAATACAGAGCATGAAACTGATGTGCTGCACAGAGAGTTTATAATTATTGCTAATTTTCGACTCTTGCCCCTAGTTGGGCTTTTACATGTACAGTGTGATAAAAAAAATATACAGCTTTAAGTATCACAGAATCCACTACACACTACAGATATGGAAATACAATAAAATACACATCACACAATACACATCACACTTGGTGTATTCCAATACACATACCACAATACACCTTGGCAATTTACAATACAACTAGATAAAAATGGGTACAGCTCTGGTTTGCTTTTAGCACTTATTCCACTTATACTCGAAGTGTCCAACATTCAGTGCATACATAAATCTATTAAGAGGCACGTTCTTGTATTGCATGAATAATAACGAGAGAATTGTAAAGCTCAGTTCAGGTTGGAAAATAGTGTTCAAGTTTTAATTGCTTTAAGTACTGTAGTTCTAATAACTAAAATTATACCTCTGTCTTACCAGGGGCCTCTTCCAAAACGAGATGTATTCTCCAGCTCTGTGGTACAGAAATCCTGGTTTAATTCTATCATGTTTATTATCTATCTAGACCACACTTATCTCTTCAGTCCCTCCAGTTTTAACACTGCGGGTTTCGACTGAACTCCGTGAGCCTCTGTCTAGCGCGCTGGGCTGCGCTGTCTGTCGCATTGGTACGTTTCCATGGCATCAGCTCATTCAGTCGTTCCTCCATGGCCGTCACAGTGCTCACCCTCATTGTCACCGCCACCTTGATTCCACGTTTGTTCAAATCCCAGGCTGCCTCATCCGCACTCTCATGGATCCGCAGTCCGGAGTCCCAGTGCACTCGTATCTTTGTGTAGGGCGTCTGGTACCGGATCCCCATCTCCTTTCGTACTGCTTTCATTGGCCAATATGCTTTGTGTCTTTCCATGATGTCGGTTGCGTAGTTGTTGTCAAAGTAAAGTCGCTTGCCATCGAGTTCAATCCACTGCTGCCACGCTTTCTTAAGGATCAGATCTTTAACATGAAACTGTAGAAAGTGTATTATTATTGATCTTGGAGTTGAGGTTGCAGCCGGTTTGGGGATCAATGCTCCATGAGCCCACAGGTAGTGTGAGATGACTTTCAAACAACTTACTCACAAATTCAGTGACTGATCTCCCCTCTTTATCTTCTGGTACTCCATAAATACGGATATTATTTCTCTTAGAACACTATCTTGTCCTGCATACCCGTGTTCTGTTTCACTGCTGTCAGCAGTCTTTCATCTCAAGGCAGGGTGATTCCAGGTCCGCTATTCGCGTTTGTGCCTCCGCGGTGCTTGCGCTTTGACTCTGCAGCTCTTGCAAAACTTCTTTAAATTAGCGTCTTTAAACTCAGAAGGTCTTCTTTCATAGTTTGCTTGACATCGTTTTTAAATTCACTAAGATCCCTTCTCATATTTTGTTTAAAGTCATTTAGCTCTTTAGTAATGTCAGGCTCTCTAGCAGTGCATTTTGATTTGTTGTTACATTAGCTTCACCTGTCGTTCCTTCGTCGTCCCCATCTTCCTTGTGTTCAGCGGCCTCGGCCACATCCAAGTTTTCTTGTGTTTTATTCATTTTCTTGTAAGCCTCATGTCTCCTCGCGGTTCACTAGCTTTCTGTTCTGTGTGTGCACTGAAAAAAACAGTATGTACCCACCCAGCCCTGGCTCTGTAAATTGGAAACAAACAGAGCGACTCGGGTAGAGCCACCAACCCAGGTCATCAAATACCGACGCTTTAGCCGTGTTTCCACTAACCACTTCAGTATAAAATGTCACAACTCATGCTCGTGCACAGGACAAACTAATGCTGTGACTTGCGCGAGTTTGAAGGAACACGGCGTATTTGTTTTGGTGTTGAGTTCAAATATCAACAAGCTTTCTCCAGTATCACAGACTACAAAAAAAAACGACTCTCAGGAGCTCACCACTACATGTCCATCTTGTTATAGCACCACTGGAAGTCCCCAGCTGAAATATTATCTTGAAACCAAAATTATTTCTAAAGCTACGGAGCCCCGGAAGGGACATGGAAGAAAAAAAAAAATTGAAGGTAAAAAAAAAAAAAAACATGTACTTTTGCAATAGCTCCCAAAACATTTGTGAGATCCCACAAAACTTTAGATCATAATCATTTAGGTCAGTGTACTTCCAGGTCATCTCGGCTCCATGAAAACAACCGCAACAATGGAGCACACACACCTGAGGGAGAGATTGATAGACTTTTATTTTGAGATTGGCCTCAAATATAATATTAATAAAGTATTATTACAGTTGTAACACTTGTGTCAATTTATTTTCTGGTTGCTTGGCCATTTGGGAATCAGCAAAAAAGAAGAGTTATGGAGGAGGATTTGGAACATTTCCTGCGGTGGGTTGCTAATGAATTCAGCCAGGACCGCCAGGTCAGAGTACGCTTTGCGACGAGAGTATTCTCTGAAATATTCTCTTCAGATGTCTCTCACTTATGTGAAAACCATGCTTACTGCCAAGCACTGATTTAATGTCTNTTTTTTTTTTTTTTACCTTCGTTTTTTTTTCTTCTTCCATGTCCCTTCCGGGGCTCCGTATAAAGCTGCTTTTAAAATTAGTTTTTGGTGTGACATGACATTTTTGTGCATTTCCTGCACATTACTGACTTATTGGATAATTCACCCAGTGAACAATTGAGTGTTTACTGGTTGAAAACTGGGTATTTCAGCACACTTAAAAGCACTAAAAGATTAAATCCAACTTAAGTATTGCTGAGATGCAAATATGGGTCCGCTCTAATTTTAAAAAACATAAATTGTGTGTCTGTGTATGTGTGTGTGTGAGTGTGTGTGTGAGTGTGGGTGCAAGTGTGTGTCATGAGCAGTAGAATAATTACAGAGAGACTGCAGAGAGATGATAATTATGTTTGCTTAAGGCAAGGCAAGACAGCTTTATCTATATAGCACATTTCAAAAACAAAGGCAATTCAAAGTGCTTTACATAAGCATAGAAAAGCATTAGAATGACAGTCGAAACAACAACCAATAGAAACAGAATAAAATCAATTAAGATAGAATAAAATTAAGTTTTAAAAATTAGATACAATGAAATATAATACATAAAATGAAATATAATAACGATCAATCAGAGGCACAGAACAGCAGAGTTTTTCATTTAGATTTGAAAGGGGTAGGGTTAGGGCGCGTTTGAGATCATCAGGAACTTTTCTCCATCTGTGTGCAGCATAAAAGCTAAAAGCAGCTTCACGGGTTTGGTTCTGACTCAAGTTACTACAAGTTGACTGTTCACTAAAGATCTAAAGGCCCTATTGGTCTTTGACAGATGACATAAACTCGCGATAACCGAAGTGCATTGTGGGTTTAACTGCCATTCGGGAGGTATTCTGTGGTCGAGGCTGTCTGATGTAGTCAACTCGGAGCATTTTCTTTGTGCTCGTGCTGTGTGCAAAGCTGCAATATTAAGTCCCACGATGGAAAAGGTAGAAAAGTTGACCACGAGGCCAGATTTTTTAGGTTTCCCACCTGGAAAAAAGGCTAAGGACAGCAGGTAGAGGAGATAATAAAGAGGCGTCGGATGGCCTGGATTCCAGCAGTGAGACGCAAAAACATCACTTTCGCCAAGATATCTCCGTTCATGTTCGTTTGCTCTCTGCATTTTCATAAAGGTAAGTAAGAAAGATTTTGTCGTTTAAGTATTGTTACTGAATGTGCTGGTTTTCTCTCTTCTAAAGTAGCTAGCATTAACGTTACATCCATGCATTGTTTTGGATTAGCCACGCTAGTAAACAACAGACACCCAAGGAGGGCAGCAGAAAGTGGTTAAACTGGTCTTGTTAAGACTGTAAAATGTCGTGGAATCGTCCGATGCTGTGTAGCTTGCTACAGAAAAAACTTTCCATGTCATTGCAGGTCAACCTGCATATGTAATGATGGAGACTGACCCAGACTGGGCATTATCCCTACATCTGAGCCACACAGACATTACACACATATACACTTCATGCTCTGCAAGACGAAATAAGCAGGAGCAGCTGAGGAAAAACATACTACAAGCAGCTGAGATGCCACTTTTTTGGATACGACTGTCACTGTTTGTTGTGTGGCAACAAACCAATGTCCACCTACAGTTTAAGAATACATTGTGTGCTGATGCTTTATCCTGCTTGCCACTTCTCCTTCTGATATGCATTTTAGAACTGCATTTTACCCAGTCTTGCATGAACACTAAAGTATGTACAATTTACATTTTTCATAAGTGTGTTGTTCTTGACTGTTTCCTTGTCATCAACACTTCGATAGCCAAATGAAGACTATGTGGGAACATAAGGCCATAAGACTCTTCTGAGGAGGAAGGTATGTATGTAGTGATGTGTTTTTAGAAAAATAATGGATGCTGTACTAGTGTGAAGGAGTACTATGCATACATAAACCAGAAACAAGTGACATGAGCCACATCAACAAGAAAAACAGTTACAACTAGAAATGGCTAAGTATTTTGAAGAAAAAATTGAGTGTGCTTGCCGAAAGGGAAACATTTGTGTTGTGGGTGGTTGCTAGGCAGTTGCTATGGTAGTTTTGCTGTCAGGTCGTATTGATCAATGTTGCTAATAGATGACAATTTAGCCAAATAACAGTCCCTGGCATCCTTCCTTAGTTTGTCTCAGTATGGTATTCTTTGCATTTGCTTCTCCAGTTTGACGATTTAATGGGTTGGAGAACCGTTCACTGTAGCTATACCTTCAAAAGGCCACTGACATCAAAGACAATATGCATACATAACTGACAAAGACCAGTTGGGTTATATTCTTCAAGGAGATCAAAAATGTATTTTGGCCTGAGATTATAAAGTGATTAATAAACTAGCAGCAGCATTTTAAAATCTATTCTACAGTATAAGGAAGCCAGTGTAAAGATTTAAGAACAGGGGTAATGTGCTCACAGTTCTCTTGGTTCTTGTTAGAACTCTGGGAGCAGCGAAGCACATCCATAAGCAACTAAAAATATTTTTTAAAAAGCTGGTTGGCAGGGTGTCGAAACAGCAGATGGATAATTTAAGATACTTCCCTACATCCTCCAGAGTTTTAGTATTGATAGCATTGAATGTTGACAATCTGGCCAAATTGTTTGTGGTTGAACCAGGGACGGACTGGGAATGAAATATGGCCCTGGACTTTTTGACTCAGACTGGCCCATCAAAACCCCCCCAGCGATACACCACCACCCACACAACCCACGCCACATTTTATGTAAACAAGATGACTGAACAATATTTATAACAATAACTTTTGTAAAACAGATGTACAATAGAACAAGGGGAACGTGTTGCTCTGAGGAGGAGGGCAGATGCACTGTCCTCAACGTGGATAACTAATTAGTATAACGAGTATATTATAATATTATAACATTAAATAAAAAGTATAATGTTAATATAATAGTATAATGTTAGAAAAATAATAATAATATATTAATTATATAATGATAGTATATTCATATAAGTTCATACAATAGTATACTATACCACTAGTATAATACTAATTCCAATTGGACAATACAGCAGTTTAAGAAATACACAACCAACATTTATCATTTTTGCTTTGTTCCTTCATTAAATCCTTGAGAAAGAAAAATGCTCTACATTGGTGGTTAGTCTCTAATGTGTTAATGCTAAGTACTAACATGTCAATAATCAATAATAGGGCTGAAAAAACTGACATTGCAATATCTTTTTTTCAGCGATATATATTGCAATATGAAAAAAATGTTCATGTACAGATATACAGACCGGTGACAAATTAAAGGAAAATCCAACATAAAGTGTCTTAGTAAGGTGTTGGGCCACCACGTGCCACCAGAACAGCTTCAATGCTCCTTGGCATTGATTCTACAAGTCTCTGAACTCTACTGGAGGGATGAACACCATTCTTCCAAAAGATATTCCCTCATTTGGTGTTTTGATGATGGTGGTAGAGAGCATTGTCTAACACGTCGGTCCAAAATCTCCCATAGGTGTTAAATTGGGTTGAGATCTGGTGACTGTGAAGGCCATAGCATATGATTCACATCATTTTCATACTCATCAAACCATTCAGTGACCCCTCGTGCCCTGTGGATGGGGGCATTGTCATCCTGGAAGAGACCACTCCCATCAGGATAGAAATGTTTCATCATAGTATAAAGGTGATCACTCAGAACAACTTTGTATTGATTTGCAGTGACCCTTCCCTCTAAGGGGACAAGTGGGCCCAAACCATGCCAGCAGAATGCCCCCCACAGCATAACAGAGCCACTGGATCTGCATTCGTTAAGTTTCTCCAGTCATTTATTCAGGTTTTTCCTTTGACTTTCTTTGATTTGTCACCCGTCTGTACCGTTAACAATCATAATTATCATTATTTGAGTATACTTCAAAAGTCTATCTTCTTCTAACAAAACAAAACCCTCCTCTTACTCCTACCACACTTGGTTCAGCCCTCTGCCATCCCTCTAGAAATGAGCTTGGACTCCCCCACTCTTGGTTTCACGTATGCAACTCTGACACCAGCATTTACAAGTGGATAGAGAACAGGTGGAGAGGTATTTGGGAAAAAATGACACATGTTTCTTAATAAACTTCACAAATGGACTTGTGTGTCCCAGTTGTGTTATTTACAGATAATCTACCATTTCTAACTATGTTCAAATATATGCTTAATCTGCGTGGAAGATAAACAGGCTGACAATGGTAAAACTCTCAAACTCAAGCAACAAACAGATTTATCTAAATGCTGGCAAGATGTAAGTACAGATAGGTCTGGATAATGCAGGTTTTGTGTGTGTGTTGTGTGTGACGAGTTTCTTATGTCAGGGCATGGACCAGCCCTGTGACAGTAACTTTTAACCAACACCGGGATGATTCAGATTCAGGACTGATGGAAGTCCACAGTGTGACACTAGTTTGTTTCTATGAGCAAATACCTTACAATTATTATGCCCAGTATTTTTTTCATTCTTTTTTTTTTTTATCAAGTCTACATTGTCGATCTCTGATACCAGTCAGAGTGATTACATATTCATTATATAAGTGAACAAAGTTGATCTATGAGAAGCACTGAACCTGAACTGTTTCTAATGAGACACTGATCAGATTCAACACAAGCATTCAAGTGTGTAGAAGCTTTTCCTCCCTTACCCTTTGGAAACACTCAGTCATGTTTATAGACATTATTTAGCTGCACAAAATACTGGCTATCCACAGCATCAATCTAAAAACCACTAGCAATGGCTTTTAAAGAGCCACATCATGTGAACCCTTGTATACTTCATTGAATCTCATTCAAGATGAACCCACACATGTCAAAGCACACAAATCACATACAGTAGCTGTGATAACACTGGATGTTTGCCATTATAGGTATTGCCAAGGATCCTGGGATTAATGCGGTTCTGAGATGCTGACACACTGGCAGCAATTTACACACAAACATCTCTCCTTCCCAACACACAACATGAGTACACAAGCAGGTAATAGTTACACAAACAGCCTCTCACACATCCTTACTTGCACTGTTCAGTCGACCAAGTCTTGCTGAGCCGCTTCTTTGAAAGGGATACAGAGACACCTGCTTCATCATTCCCTGATTGGCAGTAGGAGCCGTCTTTGCTACCGTTTGATTGCTGGCTGCTGTCTTGGGTGTGTTATGGTTGGTGACTGTTGGGGCCTTCAGACCTGTCGAGAGGACACAGAAGAAGTCAAAGCCCATCACAGAATTTCTCTAGAAGGCTTTGTTTAATTCGCCTGCCAGGTGTTGATGCAGAAACTTTCCTGTTGCAGTTAAAGTAGCTACAATTCTGAAAACAAGTCAACCCTGAACTAGGTTTGCAGTCTCTCCTGAGAGATCCACCATCTTTCTCTTGTTCTTCAGTCCTCATTCAATCCTCAATGCTTCTCAGAGAAATAGTGATTCCAGCTATTACACTCTATCCCTGTTCCTCTCTCCCTGTTCTGACCCAGACGGGATACATCACAGAAACAGCTGTCTGTTTCTTTCCTTCCTTCAATACAAAGGAAAGGTACCCAAGTCACGTGCGTTATAAAGCCAGCCTGCTAACCAGTCCTTACTATAGGCTGGGAAGGGAAGGGGGGAGTTGCAGAGTCGTTCACACTTATAATACAAAGTCTCTCTCTCTGTCTGACACACACACACACACAGAGAGAAGGAAAGGTTCACATCTAAAATTGTACCAGCCCTCATACACTTCCCAATATTACAAAAATGAGTCAGAGCATCAAATAAATCGTTTATTAGTCTCAAAACTAAATCATGCATTTATAAGGCGTGTAAGAACAAGACTAGGTTAAAACCTAGTATATGGCTGGACCGTGTGGTCAATATAATATATTGTGGCCAAATTGTTACAGGTATAGTCAGTGGTCATGTCTATAATGTGAATTCCTGGATATTATTCATCTGCAATTTTCTGTAGTGGTCCCAGTAATATTTGTTCTTAAAGTGTACTGAGGTAGCATATCGAGTTGCCACCTCCAATGTGGAAAAATAAGGGACATTTTGCCAGCTGCCCCATGCCTGGGGGACACAAATCCAGCAATATGTACCAATTTGTGCTTTTTATTTATCAGTTCCTCTGCTACTCTCAACATGAATGTAAAGGAAATAAAAGCACAATTTATATTAAGGATTAAAACATCAGATCATAGACAGGCAAAATGTTTGGTCTGTCAAAATAAAGTATTTGGTATGTTTGGAAGAAGCAAGAACCCACAGATAAACTCAGAAATAGCAAATGACCTGGTAGACTACAGAGACCACTATGGTGGATTAGTGAACAATACATTTATTTGTGAGAAAATGTCTTAATTTTATTTATAATATCCACATAAGAGGAGTTAATATGCTGTAAAATAATACTAACCAGCTGGACATTGGTGGACATTAATCTGCCAAAGGCTCGGCTACCCCATCCTTCATCAGAGGTTTATTAATAAATAAATATTCTGTAAATGATAAAATAAATCAAATTTTAACCTGCAGTCCCTTTCAGGAAGGATGGGGTAGCCGAGCCTTTGGAAGATTAATTTTCACCAAGTGGGTTATTGTTACATTTCTCTCTCTCACACACACACACATGCACATGCACGCGCGCACACACACACGCACACACATACACACACAGAGAGAGAACTGTCAGCTTGTGTATCTGGGAGAATTGACTAGCAATATTTGTTCTTAAAGTGTACTGAGGTAGCATATCACATGACATGGTTAAGTTACGTTTGGGTGAAAAAATGTTATAAATGCAGTTGCAAGATCAAAACTTTCCACTCATATTTTGATTTGAAAGAGAACTTATTATAATTCTAACTAATCTAATCTGATCTATTAACTCCCTGCTCTTACATTCGTTTCTATTTGCAGGATGTCTCGTTTTTCTGACTCACTCTGTGTGGAGTGTTTTGTCAGAGTGGTTGTTATTTGGGGTGTTAAACTTTGCGCTCTCCCTCACTCTGCATAGCTGATTTCTTGTTTCCCTCCTTCTCTGCTCTGTGCTGGACTGTTACTGTCTGTAACCATCATCTCTGCCTCTCTCTGGTAAAGTTTTGCCACCACAGTGAAAAAAAAATCAGAAATCATCGTGAGAAATACAAGGTGTGGCGTGTGAGCGTGTGAACTGGTTGATATGCGTGAGTTTCACGGTCAAAGCGCCTATTCATTTTGAAAGAGCAACGGCCAATGAGGAAACTCCAACACTCAGATGACCAATTGTATAACTTCATCACTCACTCACTCACTCGGTGACAGACTCTTCATTAAAAACACAATGGAAAATATTTAAAAGGGGTTTAATAAACTTTTTTTTTAAACATACAACTACAGTATAGTAATATACTGTACTGAAGAAATATATCATTATTATTATTATTTAGTTGTTTCTTTTTGGAGGGGACAGCTGTTGAAATGGAGTTTGAGCCATTCTACCAAAGTAGAGATTTCCTTTTCCCCATCTTTTCTACTGCCATTTGGGTTTTGAATTAATAGTTTTAAGATTAACTGCAATCTTGTGGCATCAACAAACCTGCCAAAGATGGTAGAAAGTAAATTCTACAGACAGGTTCCACAGAGAACAGCATTTTGATCAATTTTTCTCACTTTGACTCACATTGAGTCCTGTAATGAACATAAAACACTTCCACGAAACAGCACATATCCCAAACCATTAGAGAAGCACTATGACACAACACAATGTCTGCCATGCCCTCAAAATCCATCTGATTCTCATTGAACATTGAGTTAAAAAGAAGTCAGCAGGCTGCAGGGCTTTTTCCTATCATGCCTCTTTTCTCTGGAATAATCTTCCTGGTGACATCAGATAATCTGACTCTGTCAAAGACTTTAAATCTAAACTAAAAACTCATCTTTTAGCCTTAACTTTCAATTAGTGCATATCCTTCCATACCCCAGGCCTGGTACCTGTTACCATTATCCTTCTGGCACAGGTCAGTCTCAGTCTCAATGAATGTATTAGCCCGGCGTCACGAGGGGGCTTAAGGGGGCTTAGCCTCCTCAGTTGTATTTCTGCCCCCTCTGTTTAAGCTTTATGTATCTAGCAATAGAAAAATAGCAAAAACAACAAAATTATTGGCCGAGATACGTGTGATTAGGGCTGCGCTGTACTGAAATGGAGCGGAGATCGGTAGACATCAACCGACCCGTTAATCATGCGTTAATCAACCACACGAACCCGACCGGACCCTCAAACCGCCAACTTTATGTATTATAGTAGCACTATTGTCAGGACTGAGGACAAAGACAAGGACTGAGCGCTGCGGCGCTCTCCAAGGTGTGTGTGTGCGTGTGTGTGCGTTTGAGAGAGTGACAGAGAGAAGGGACTAGAAGGTGGAAGGTGGACTATTGCACGCAATGTTTCTGTAAGTTATTTATAACTTACTCGTAACGCTGCCCGAACCCGTGATATTTTCAGCCCACTCGCACCCAGAAGGCGTACAAATAACACAGGTTTACAATGTGAAAAGACGTGCAATGTGTACGCCAAAGTCAAATTTAGCGTGCATATCATACGCCTGTTTCGCGTGCATTACATACGCCCGTCATCTAACCCCCCGTCATGTTGACGTAATATAAATAGCGACGAAATCGCTCCAGGAGGTGCTTGGGGATGGTGGATGGTTCAAACAAATACAGGGCTTTCACCCAGGAGACTACGGTCCATGTGAAACCAAAAGTCAACGTGAAGTTTATTGTTGTTACTTTTGTTGTAAAGTATGTAAAGTACGTAACTTACTTAATTTATGTTACGTACGTTAGTTTACAGATGTAAGTTACGTTAGTTTACTGACGTAAGTTACGTTATTTACACCCAAACCGTGATGTTTTCCTAAACCTAACTAAGTTGTTTTCCTGCCTAAACCTAACCGCGTGGTGTTTGGACGCATCCGCTCTCCACAGAAGTGAATGGTAAGGATTGGCGTATCACCTGCACGCAAAAGTTGACTTTGGCGTATGCACTGCACGCTATTTAAAGTGTAAAAGTCGTGTTATTTGTACGCATATTGGCGAGACCGGGTTGCCCTTCAGTCACTTCATCCTGGCGCCTGGCCTGAGTATACTTATAGCCCATGTTTGTCCTGCCGACAAGAATACCATACCCTTTCTGATAACCACTGCATTTCTCTAACCCTGTTATGTTTTTGCTTTTGTTTCCTACAAGTCGCCAAGCTGTGCGTCTCTCTCTCTCTCTCTCTCTCTCTAATTCAAAGGGCTTTATTGGCATGAAAGTTTCCAAAACAATGTTGCCAAAGAATCAAAATTAATTATAATAATTCTCTTTTCCCTCCCTCTCCTTAGCCTTCTCCTCCTTCTCCTCTCTTTCACTCAGGCTTCTCTCAGCTGGACCATCGGCTGTCCTGGGGCCACTCTCTCCTGGCTGTAGGTGCATCATACAGACAATCTGGTGCATTGTCCCCCTGGAACTTCAGCCTCTCCTCTTCTCTCCCTCTCTCCCTAGTTTGCATGCTATCATGTCTCTCAGGTCCTACCTACTTGGGCGACACCTGAAGTTGCTCAACGTTCTCCTGGATCCACCTCCTTCACTTATGTTTTACAATCTACATTTTTGTCATCACAATTGTTTATACTGTAATTTTTTGTTGTTGTTGATCTATTCTGCACAAACAACATCTATTGCATGTCTGTACGTTGTGGGAGAGGGATACCGCCTCTGTTGCTCTTCCTGAGGTTTCTTAAATTTTTTTCCCGTTAAAGGTTTTTTTTGGGCAGAGTTTTTCCTTATCCGAATAGAGGGTCTAAGGATAGAGGGTGTCGTATGCGGTACAGATTACAAAGCCCCTTGAGGCAAAATTGTGATTTGTGATATTGTGCTATGTAAATAAAATTAACTTGACACCTGTAGCAGTGGTCCTGGCCTGCAGTGACAGAGCTCTGCTCCTCATTGCAGGAGGCTTTGAAGCAGCAGTGACACCTGTAACTGCGTCACTGGGAGTGTTGGTGCTGGTGGTAGCTGCAGTGCTGGAAATGAGGGGCTTTGCTGTGCTCTGGCTGCCCACAAGAAGCGTGCTTCTGCTTGGCTGCTCATCTGGCTTGGTCCCTGTTGGTGCTGGAGCTCCTGGACATGCTGGAGAAGCTGAAGAAAAGCGGATACTATGAGTGCTTTGCCAGGTTATAGATGAGAGAGCAGAACTTTTTAGTGGATGTCTGTGTGTGTTATTGGGGTCAAGGTTCACAGGATCAAGGAGTTCACAGCATCTATTTTTTTTAAAAGATATTACTACACACATCTGTCATGTTAATCAGAGATTTTAGGGTGACATCAACATTCTCCATGTTGGATATGATCATATCTGTCCCAGGTGTGTGTGTTTAAGGATATATGAAGGGGTTGCGTAATGTTATATACTGGCATTTATGAGGTACAAATGAGAAAGAAAGAACAAGGACAGAAACGAAAAAAAAGAACCTGTTTTCTTGTTTCTGTTAATTAGATGTGTTTCTATCACCCTGTTGACACATACAGCTTACTTGTTGTACCTAATCTGATTTATCACGAGAGATTCACCAGATAAAAGTGGAGGTGTAAGTGTGACTAAAATGCACCCGAAGATACATGTGGTTTTACACAGGAACTAAAGCGTTTTTGAGGTAACAAACAGCAGTGGAAATGAGTAATAGTATATTCTGTTGTTGTGTTCTCGGCTATGTTGCAAGATTATTTTTATTTATTCTTCTCTGCAATTAAAAACTCATCCAGATTTGCAGAAAAACAACAACAATGTTCATGTGGCAGTGCATGACACAGAGCAGCAGATGGGGTCTGTAGAGCACAGATGGGAAAAAACAAGCTTTGAAGTTTAACCAGCAGCACAGGCAGTGTCTCACCAATACATCTGCAGAGAAGATTCTTCACAAATTTGACCATTTCCACACCAAAAAATAAAACTGGTATTGAGAGTGTACCACCAGATGTATCTATGTGTATGTTCCACTGAAATCCATGATAATAATTATAAATGGTATGTGGAATTTGATCAAAATACCTCAATAACTTATGTTAGTCTTACTAATAAATTGTTTAATCAGTATAATCAAACTGCAACATATCTGAGGCAGATGACACTGGGTGGACCAGATCAGAGTTTGACTGAAAAGACAACAATACTGGTGCATTCCTGGTTTCCACACACGTACAGTATAATGCTGTCAGAGTTAGAGTCACAACCTTTATTTTCAAGAGACATAAATGTCCAAATCTCCATGTGGACAGCTCTCACACACAGGTGTAAAAAAAAGTCATTACTAATGTGTTTGTAAAATAACGAAACAAATAAAACTAACTGTGTGGAGGTGTACTACACTGATGCTCCTTTCTGATACGACTAAAGATCCTAAATATTACCATGGCAACTAGGAATCTGAAATGTAATCTGGCTACCATAACAACCTAGTGATCTGTAACCATCACTGATGTGTTACTGTGGGAAAAGAGAAGAAAGGGAAAACCTGTAGAGCTGGCAACTAGGGATTTTAACGATTAATCATTAATCGAGTAATCGCTGTCAAGAATTTAACCGATTAAAAATGTATTAACCAATAGCCAGCAGGGTTTACATTTATTGTTATTATTAATGTTTATTTAAAACATGGGTTTGGTTCGGTTTGGTTTGGTCTGCCTTGTTAGTCTAGAAATGGCAGTAATTGTGGCCCATTTGACATTGTTTTGTTTGGCTGTGCCGTTTGTTGAATAAGGACAGGCGGATAGGAGCAGCCGTTTCGAGCGAGAGCCTTGTTGTTTGTGCTTCATGCATTAATGTTTCAACTAATGTGCCGCTAGAATTGTTTAAATAAACATTAAACTAAACTGAGAAAAAGATGTGTGTTTTGTATCTTATTAATGAACGTGACATGAAATGCATGCATTACATTTTAATCATCCGTGATCTATTTCAGTACTTTCACTTTTAAGAGCCTACATTTAATACACTCCTCAGCTACTGCGTCAAACAGCGCCCCCCCCTAACAAGCGTCTGCCAGGTTAGGAATGACAACTTGCAGAAAGCTACTGATTGCATGGCAACTACTGACACCTCAAGTAGTTACCTTGCAATTTCGGTGGACAACTCAGCAGTTTAATGTGAGAGTGAGATGGAAAAGCCACCCCGGAAAAAAACGCTGTATTGTTAAGGAGAAAAGGAGGTTTCAGGAAAAATGGATCAACTCTTATTTTGTCAGACCTGGGGGGACAGATAAAGTGATCTGCCTTATCTGCAAACAGGTGAATTCAGTGCCCAAGGAATGTAATGCTAAACGCCATTATGAGACCAATCACAACAGGTTTCAACAAGGCTCATCTGAGTGCATTTTTCCTCTGTGGCCCTCATATGCTGCCTCCCTAAATTGGCACTCAGTCATCAAAACTTTGAGAACGCCTGCTTTAAAGCAAGCTTCTGTGTTTTGTTGAATGTGTTTTCATTATATTACATTAATGTATTTCATTGTGTTTTATGAATCTTATGTTTGATGTATGTTTAGTGTGTGTTTGATGTTTCACCTGGCTACAGGACACATTTCCCCAAGAGAACAATTAAAGTTAAAGTTGAAAGTTAAATGTCATTGCAAAGTGGTGGATCTACAACCACACTCATTAAATCCTGATGTGAACCTTTTTTGTTATCAAGCTCTTCTGCTGCTGCTGCTGGACACAGTAACTAACCAAACATTTACATTTGGCTTTTATCTGCAGCATCAGAAAATATACAATACAATAAAAAAGGGCAGAGAAATGTGAAGTACATCACAGAGATACAGTGTTTAGAGTTTATGTAGGGTACATTTGTCCTTTAAAGAATGGCGCCACAGACAATGCACACACACATACACACACACAATGACGTACAATTCTTAATTAATTCTTAATCATGTACAAGTACAAGAAAACATATCCAAGATCTCACTAGAAAAAATATAATAGAGACATGTAGGACAGAGCATTTTCTGCTGTGGATTAAACATACGCACACAGATTGTCTGTGTTCTGAATCCTGACCAGATGTGCTTCTTGACCTCCACAGAGGAAGAGGGGATATTGCTGTGCACACACACTCACTCTCTCTCCCATTCACACACACACACACACTCGCAGATTCACCAGGGTGAGCGTGTCTGATGATAGTGTATAACAAAGTTAGAGAGTACCGGCCACATATTTCACTCCAACAGCCTGTTTGCACAAGAATCTGCATGAACTTTCAGCAGCTATTTGAATGTTATTTATGACCATGTGTGTATACGATGGAGGCAGACTCTGCATGTATGTGTGTGCACTTGAGAAACACACACACCAACAGTGGAAGTTAAGTCAGCAGTGAGAGGGTAACCACACCAAAGAAAACCACCTCTGAAGTGTATATATGTGTGTGTGTGTGTGTGTGTGTGTGCGTGCGTGCGTGCAAGGGAGGAAGAGAGTTAGTCTAAAATGCACACCCCCCCACCACCTCACCTTTGCTTGTGGCTCCATTGTTCTCGTTGCTTCCTAGTGACGAGGAACTGAGGCTTGTGGGTAATCCCTTAACAGGAAGTTTTGATGTGGCAGGTCGTCCGATCAACCCCGATGTTGGCTGCTGATTGGTTGTTTGTTTGGAGTTGCATGTTGTGGGACCGGAGGCAGCCAGTGCAGATGCTTGCTCTGCGGTGGTGTGAGGTTTGGAGATACCTGAGAGAGAGAGGATATACAGAAGGCCATTAATTAGCTTTATTTATTATTACAGACAACACCAACATCAGTATGTGCATGCAACTGTGTATGTATATGACTGTTCTGTTTACTCTGGTTTGTTTAGTAATCAAAGAGAAAAAAGAAAAGTCAATAGAGATCAACTGAACAGTGAATGGAAAGCTGCAGGTATGGAGTTAGATTTGTCTTAGTATTATTTGTGTGAACAGATCGACAGGTGTGTAAATATGTAATCTGTAAAATA
This sequence comes from Oplegnathus fasciatus, assembly GCA_003416845.1. Classification (NCBI taxonomy): domain Eukaryota; kingdom Metazoa; phylum Chordata; class Actinopteri; order Centrarchiformes; family Oplegnathidae; genus Oplegnathus; species Oplegnathus fasciatus. Next base: position 946,948 of record NTHP01000164.1, read on the forward strand.
TAAAACACCTTCCACAAATACAAAGAAAAGATTTGTAAAAATATTTTGCAAAAATAAAATGGATCTGCAAATACACAAACAAATAAAAAAATCTGTGAATACGTTAAATTAATTTACAAATAAATGAAAAGGATTTGTGAATATCTTCCTAACATTTTCAACTTTTGAACAGACATTTGTGAATCCAGTTTTTATTTGTGAATCGAAAAGGCATTTGTGGATCTCAATTCGACACAAACAGAGTTTTGAGACAAACTTTCCGCCATTCCGAATGAAAATCCACTTGTATCAATTGATTATTATTATATTATTTTCGGATAGCTCGTGATCACCTGCTGATGACGTAATTTCCACATTTCAAAGTGAGAGCATGCAGTCTTTCTATGAACTTTAAAAAAAAAAAAAAAATTATCAGTGATAAGCAATGTGCATTGATTTTTTTACTATGTTAATGTGACAGTGAGTACTAGTGTGTGTTTATTTGTTCTATGTATGTTAACTTGCACACATTTTCATATACATTTCTGTTTGAGTATGAAAGGCACGAGGATGCTTGTGGGCAACTTTCAGGTCCCTAAAGTGGTGGGCTTGCGCTGCTTCTTCAGTTGGCAGTTGTCTATTGGGTGCTGATTGTAAAGTAGCGCACACTGAAACAGCAACATTTAGCCACAGTTAGCTCCAAACAACGTTTTAAAAAGTGGTGTGAGTATTTTAAAGTTACTTTTGACCAGATTTACAGCAATATTTGTGAACTTTGTCATATTTACTTTTCTTGTAAAAGACATATTTAATAAAAAGTCAATGTTATTGTCAATTTAAGTCTAAATCTAAAGGTTAAATGTTAATTCTAAATGTTAAATGTAAATGCTAAACGTTAAATGTTAAATCTAAATGTTAAATCTAAATCTAAAATCTCAATGTTAAATGTTATATCTAAATGTTAAATGTTAAATCTAAATGTTAAATCTAAATCTAAATGTTAAATTTAAATATAAATGTTAAATATAAATGTTAAATCTAAATGTTAAGTCTAAATCTAAATGTTAAATCTAAATCTAAATGTTAAATGTTAAATTTAAATGTTAAGTCTAAATGTTAAATCTAAATGTTAAATTTAAATGTTAAATCTAAATCTAAAATCTCAATGTTAAATGTTATATCTAAATGTTAAATCTAAATGTTAAATGTTAAATTTAAATCTAAATGTTAAATCTAAACGTTAAATCTAAATCTAAATGTTAAATGTTAAATCTAAATGTTAAATTTAAATGTTAAATCTAAATGTTAAATTTAAATGTTAAATCTAAATGTTAAATCTTAATGTTAAATCTAAATGCTAAATGTTAAATCTAAACGTTAAATATAAATATAAATGTTAAATGGTACATGTTAAATCTAAAGGTTAAATCTAAATCTAAAGGTCAAATCTAAATCTAAAGGTTAAATATTAAATCTAAATCTTAAACATTAAATCTAAATATTAAATCTAAATGTTAAATTTAAATCTAAATGTTAAATCTAAACCTAAATGTTCAATCTAAATGTTAAATGTAAATGTTATATGTTAAATCTTAATGTTAAATCTAAATGTAAATGTTAAATCTAAATGTAAATGTTAAATGTTAAATCTAAATCTAAATCTTAAATGTTATGTTAAATCTTCATATTAAATCTAAATACAGATGTTAAATCTAAATGTTAAATATTGAATCTAAATCTAAATGTTAAATGTTAAATCTAAACGTAGATGTTAAATCTAAATGTTACATCTAAATGTACATGTTAAATCTAAATGTAAATGTTAAATGTAAATGTAAATGTAAATGTAAATGTTAAATGTTAAATCTAAATGTTACATCCAAACATTAAATCTAAATCTAAACTGTCACGGGTGCTTGGTGAAACTAAATATGTTTGTTCACAATATGACCAAACCAGCATGGGCATTAACAGGAAAAAAAATACCATCAGTCAGCAAGTTTTATGAAAAGACACCCAGTTTGATTGAAGCAAGTATAACAAGGATAATGTTACGCTTCCAAAGCAACATACACTGAACAAAAATATAAACGCAACACTTGTTTTTGCTCCCATTTTTCATGAGTGGAAATAAAAAATCTAAGACTTTTTATACGTGCACAATAGGTATATTTCTCTCAAATTTTGTTCACAAATTTGTTTAAATCTGTGTTAGTGAGCACTTCTCCTAAAATAATCCATCCACCTGACAGGTGTGGCATATCAGGATGTTGATTAAATTGTATGATTAGTGCCTTGGACTGGTCAATAAAAGACCACTCTAAAATGTGCAGTTTTATTACACAACACAATGCCACAGATGTCGCAAGTTTTGAGGGAGCGTGCAATTGTCATGCTGACTGCAGGAATGTTCACCAGAGCTGTTGGCCATGAATTGAATGTTCATTTCACTACCATAAGTCATCTCAAATGTCGTTTCCAAGAATTTGGCAGTGCATCCAACCGGCCTCACAACCGCAGACCACGTGTGACCACACCAGCCCAGGACCTCCACATCCGGCTTCTTCACCTGCAAGATCGTCTGAGACCAGCCAACCATCACAACATCACTGGAGTTTCATACTGGAGTGAAGACAGATAACAGATTAAACTCAAGTGTATCACTCTTTATAATTTGATTTGTTTTCTGAATCACCATTGAGTAAAAAATCTGTGTTAAAGCAGAAGTAGGTAACTCATATAAAAATAACTTTTAGTCATATTTGCTAAAAGTGTCACTATGTCCTGACAGTAGTACAGATTTAAACAAATTTGTGAACAAAATTTGAGAGAAATATACCTATGGTGAGTCAGATAATCTGTGAAACAAATCATGCTCCTCTGGCTCCACCTGCTGCCCCTAAGGCCATTTGCAAGAACCCCCGCACCCAAACCAAGACAACCAATCAGAGCCAGGAGGAGTATCTGACGGAATGTCAACCACTGCTCCTGCACATGCTGCGAGCAGCTCCCCTCCCCCGCGCATGCGCTAACTCCGTCAAGTGCCGTATCTTCAGTGAGCGGACATAATGGTGGACAAACAACCACCGAACAACCAAGCAATGAGAAAACTGCCCATCCCTCCTTTGTCAACAACAGCTTACACAACAAATTCAAGTAAACAGAAGAAGACCACTCAAGAAAAGCAAGCTAAAATGAAGGAACTCCTTCACTCGTTGTACGGTACCACGACTAGTTAGCCACCATCGCGTCCCTCCCCAGCGGTGGGCAGAGCGGAGGGAGTGGGCTGAAACAGGTAACGACGATCCTCTCAGCGACAGTGGAGGGTGACGAATGTTTCGCTGAGTGCTACGTTGTACTCAAGGTGGCTGAATGAAAAAGGGAGATGAGCAGCGGGTGCACTGGTGTTTTACAGTGTGTGATTGCTACCTCCTGATTGGGTGGTGAGTGCAAAGATCTGTCTCATGGTGCCGAGGCAGAGCCTCGATGGGGTAAACCAATAGCGAAGCCCATTAAGAGGGCATAGCACGTACGAAATAAAATGCAGGTTGTTATTCATGTGCAGGTGTTTGTTAGGTAACAGGCTACAGAGAAAAAACACTGCTGCTCTGCCACTGATAACTGTGTGCCTTTATTACTGAAGTTTATTATTTATTAGTACAGTACATGTGTGCAGACACAAACTCCATCAAAAGTCTCTACAGCTGATAGCTGATCCAGCTGTGATCAGCTGCCGCCGTCATCAGAAACGGACGTCACTTCACTTGACGTTTCAGAGGAAAGGACGTCTCATTACTCTTAAAAACATATTTCCCCGTTTCTTCTCTCCTTACATGGTTTCCTTACATCTCTCCTTGCATGGAAAAGACATAAGTGAGGGAGACGTGGATGCAACGAAGAGACTGTGTGCTCTTACTTTGAAATGCTGAAATGACATCGTTAGCAGGTGATCACGTGCTACCCGAAAAGGCCAAGTGATACAAGTGGATTTGTGGAATTTGTCTGTGTATTTGCAGATCTGTTTTATATTTGCAAAATATTTTTGTGAGTTTACAAATCTTTTTTTTTTGTATTTGTGGAAGGTGTTTTATATTTACAGATTACACCAGGGGTTCTCACAGTTTTAATGACTGAGTGCCAATTTAGGGAGGCAGCATATGATCGAGGGCTGCAGAGGAAAAATGCACTCAGATGAGCCTTGTTGAAACCTGTTGTGATTGGTCTCATAATGGCGTTTAGCATTACATTCCTTGATCACTGAATTCACCTGTTTGCAGATAAGGCAGATCACTTTATCTGTCCCCCCAGGTCTGACGAAGTAAGAGTTGATCCATTTTCCCTGAAACCCCCTTTTCTCCTCAATAATACAGCATTTTTTTCCTTGGTGGCTTTTCCATCTCACTCTCACATTAAACTGCTGAGTGGTCCACCGAAGTTGTGAGGTAACTACTCGAGGTGTCAGTAGTTGCCATGCAATCAGTAGCTTTCTACAAGTTGTCATTCCTGGTAGACGCTTGTTAGGGGGGGCGCTGTTTGACACAGTAGCCGAGGAGTGTATTGAGAAACTGGATTACACATTCAAGATTCAAGATTCAAGATCTTTTGTTGTCATATGCACAGCATTTACTCATGCTCAAAAAAAAATGTATAGGAAAATCTAAACTAAAGGAGAACTTAGGACAAAAGATATAAAATAGTGCAAAAGTTCAAATATTAGAATAGAATATAGTATATAAAATAAAATATGAAAATATAAAACAGAATATAAATAGAAATATATACAAGTAGAAATAGAAATATCTATACAAATAGAAATATAATACTGTTGAGGCAGGTGTGCAAAGGTGATAAAATGCAAGTATTAACGCTATAGTAATAAATATATAAAAATATAAATATAAACAGAGATATAAACAATATAAACAGAGATGTAAACAGGTAACGAGAATGTAAACAGGTAGTAACCAGTAAATATAGCAGTGGGGTAAAGTGACAATAGTATTAACTAGAGAAGGCAATTTCTTGCGGTGTGAATACTGGCTGTTGAAATGCTGATGCTAAACTGGATTGCTGGCTAATAAGAGTTGAATAATACCTAAAATGTATGAAGGATGTGAAATATTTGAAGGTGTGTTGAAAGGCTTATGCTAAACTGGATTGCTGGCTAATAAAGTTGAATAATGCCTAAAATGTATGAAAGATGTGGAATATTTGAAGGTTTTTCAAATTTTTATGAAAGCAGTTGAAGAAGTATGAATAGCTGGAAAAGTGGGAAGGAGTCTAATTAGTATGAATGGGATTCAAATGTTGACTATTACCTATAATGTTTTAAAGTTCCTGGCTAAAAGGATGAATGATACGATAAAAGTTTAAATATGTATAGGAAGTGTAGGAATGAGTATGGAGAGTTGGAAGAGGTTAGATGACATGGTTTGAAGGAAATTTCATGATGAAGTAGCTAAAGGACTATGGAGACTTGGAAACATGGGAAAGGGTCTAATTAGTATGGAATTTAAAAGGTGAATAAAAATCATAATGTATGAAAGATGTGGAACATTTAAGATTTAAATGTAGTTTCTAGCTAAAAGTATGAATGAGTAAGTAAGACTTTAGAAAAATGCTTGAAAAAGTGTGAGGATGTCAGAGTCCTTTATGTGTATGTGTATTAAATATTTAATTTTTTTAATCTAAGAAGTTGTTTGAATGAAAAAAACATTGTTTAATCTGCTGCTCAGGTCATGGCAGTAACTGTGTGACACACACAGTAACACGGTAAAACACACATTAACACATACATAGTGACACATAGTAACACACACACACACACAGAAAACACATACACACACAAACAGGACAAGATGGCTGACTTTAAAAATGGCTGAGAAAAGTCAGCATGAATATTTGACTCAGAGTTAAGCAGTCAACTTAGCCAATCACAGTGTGTCAAACTGCATTGATTAGCTCATCTCAATCGGCTGTGTTTTCTCAGCTCCAATCAAAGGTTGCCATGGTGACTATATGTACTCTTGGCTCAGAGAGTTGAATTCACAGAGATTAAGCTCAAAGGCAGCTCTCGAACTCCTGCTATCTGTGCTCAGACCTCAAGACTTATCATCTAAACAATGATACCATCAGAGAGAAAAGAGTCTCATGAACAGTGATATAGACTTTATGTGTGTGGGGTTAAAAAATGTGATCACTAGAGCAGGTTAGAAAACTGGTACACTCTGCTTTCCTCCAAATTTTCTTTTTTGGCGGTCCTGTCGCTTGGAGGTTCATAGAACCAAAAGTTTAAGGCCGTTTGCTTCTGTAGTTACATCTGTGCGACCAATACAAGTTTTCCTACATTTTGATGTAATCAAGAGCGAAAACTGTGGGAATGAGAGCAAGTTTAAGATAAAAATTTTCAGAAGATTTTAGGCCTCCTCTCCACTCTAAGATGATGTCACTCACTCTAGTTTTGAACATTCTGACAAAACTTTACTTCAGACAAAGTTGAATATTTTTTTAAAGATTTAATGGGATTTGAAAATGTTAATATCCAGAATCCCTGAAAGATTTGGAACATTTTGATGTTTTAATGGAGTTTGTAGCTGAACATATTAATGAGTAGTTAAAAGTTGAAAAAGCTTGAAAAACTGTGAAAATGTGGAAATTTTGAACATTCCGCCCATTCATTTGAATGAGGAAAATTTCCTGGAAAATGTGGAATATTTCTAGTATATTATGTTATGAGCTAGAAAAGTAATAGCAGGAATGTCCTAATTAAGCTTAATATTTTGATGTTTGAATGGAGTTTCTACATTGAAAAATGTGGAAGGAGTTAGGTGCCAAAAAAAGAGGCAGAAGAATAATAAAGAATTTTTTTGCAGTGGAAGAACACGGTGGTGTGTGAATGCTTCCAATAAGGTGCAGGTGAAGTGAAGTGAGCTCAAGAGTGAGCTCAAGAGTTCAAAAGCCTCATGGCCTGAGGGATGAAGCTGTCCCTGAGCCTGGTGGTGCAGGACCGGATGCTGCGGTACCGTCTGCTGGACGGCAGTAGGCAGAACAGTTTGTGGCTGGGGTGGTTGGGGCATTATTGTAATATTTGATGACGTGTAGTCGTTTGGGGCTTTGCTGCTTTGCTTCGGTGTCCCCCACAATCCCCCATTAAAAATGAACAAATCACCTGCTGCCCACAAGCTTGAAGCACAGCCAAGAAAGCAGTGGCAACCGCCAGCAGTGCAGTAATGCCCTTGCCTTAGGAAAGTCAGAACAAACTTTTTAATTAGGACTTGTAGATCTAATATGAGTGAAGATTCAGCAACTGGATTGCTTATTTCTTGCCTCAAATTTGTTCAGAAACTGATTTTGGTAGACTGCTAAGGTGAAATAAGCTCACTTTCAAACTAAACTGTCAGTAACGTTATTTTCCACTGGCTCAATTCCCTGAATAACCAAATGTTCGTCGCCACTAAAATTACTTTAGCTTCATCAGCTGTCAAATTACATTTTACATTGCATTTTCTTCATTATCTGTTCAGTTTTCAGAAGAGGAGAGAAGAGAGCACAGCATGGAACAAGAGACGGTTGGGCGCAACCAAACTTGCTGCTCAAAAGTTATTTAGATCGCATGACGTCCTAACTGAAGACCCGCCTTGATGAGAGGACTGACAGATAACATTTTCATTTTAATTTTGTCCCCAAAAGAGCTTGGTGACATGTAAATGTAATGCAATAGACTGGGGGCGCTGTTTCCCTTATTATATTTGAATATTATCCACTGTAGAGCAGGTTACGTCTTTGAACATGAAATGTCAAATGCTGTTTTAATTTTCAAAAAATTTCAAATTACAGTACAACTTTGCCGACTCAGACTTGTCAAACAGCTTTTCCCTTTTCATTTTAAAATGGTCATAGAACACCCATATGTGTATGTGAAAATGAAAATACAAATTGGATTATTGCATTTTCATTTTTACTCAAATAACACATACATATTTTGAAAATTACAATGCTATTGTAGAATTACATTTTCATTTTCAAGTTTACATTTATAATTTGAATAAAGTCCCTCACATGGTTCCATACATATGGGTAGACAATTAGCTCCTCTCCATCCATTTATTATCAAACTGTGCCCCAGAAATCTTATCTCTCTTTTTTCGGAAAACATACTAAAACTAGAAACTAAATTGAGTCCTAGATGCAACAAATGCAGTTTAACGTCACACTTGATGATTTTCATTGTAGGATGGCCTTATACCTTCTCAACAACAAAAACAATAGAGGAGGAAGACTGAAGCCATGCACAGGTAAAAAAAAAAAAGGCCTAAGTGCTCTTTGAGATCACTGAGGTCAGTGTAACATTGCAGTGATGTCAACTCAATATTACACTGCAACACATCCATCTATCACAACTTACAGTATCACAACCTCACTTTACTGTTGCCTGACTTTTAGCTGTGAATGTGTAATCATGGTTTTAAAGATATAATGAGTAGGATTTGTTGGTTGCTGTCTGTAAATGCAACATTCAAAGTTGGCCCTTCCTCCCCGGATTAAAGCTTCTGGTGGTCCCACGTGCTTACGATCGGGTAACTGGTCACTACGTTTCTACAGAGTCCCGCACCTCACACCCTGCGTGCTGTTATTGGAAGTACAGTGAACTGTCTAGGGGAGAAAAGCAAGCAATCTGGAAGCTGAGAAAAGAAAATAATTCAATTATAACCATTGCACAAAAATTGGAATAGCAAATACAACAATTTGGAAAGTCTGAAAAAGAAAGAAACCACTGGTGTACAGACAACGAACAGGTCGGCAAAGGAAAACAACAGCAGTTGATGACAGAAACATTGCAAGAGCTGAGAAGAAAAACCCTAAAACAACTGTCAGCAAAAGCACACTAACTCATCCGTGAAGCATAGTGGAGGTAAAGTCATGGCTTGGGTTTGCATGGCTGCTTCTGGAACTGGCTCATGATGGTAGCAACAGAAATGCATCAAAATTCATATGTAGGCATTTCGCCTTGCAAGACAACCCAAGGCATACTGCCATACACAACCAAGGTGTCCATCAGGGGGAAAAAGTGGAAGGTTTTAGACTGGCCAAGTCAGTCTCCTGACTTAAATCCTACTGAGAATGTATTTCACTTGCTGAAGAGGAGATGGAAGAGAGAAACCCGCTAAAACAAGCAGCAACTGAAAGAAGCTGCAGTACAAGCTTGGAAAAGCATCTCAAAAGAACAGACTAAAGGTAAGGTGATGTCAGTGGGTTGCAGGCTTGATACAGTTATTGCATGCAAGGGATATGCAACCATTATTTATTTTAGTTTACTTTGATTTAATCTGTTCCCATACGGGGGGGGNCTTGACCCCTACAGTGAGGGGATCCGGTGGCTCTGTTATGCTGTGGGGGGCATTTTGCTGGCATGGTTTGGGTCCACTTGTCCCCTTTGAGGGAAGGGTCACTGCAAATCAATACAAACTTGTTCTGAGTGGTCACCTTTATCCTATGATGAAACATTTCTATCCTGATGGGAGTGGTCTCTTCCAGGATGACAATGCCCCCATCAATAGGGCATGAGGGGTCACTGAATGGTTTGATGAGTATGAAAATGATTTGAATCATATGCTATGGCCTTCACAGTTACCAGATCTCAACCCAGTTGAACACCTATGGGAGATTTTGGACCTACGTGTTAGACAGTGCTCTCCACCACCATCATCAAAACTCCAAATGAGGGAATATCTTTTAGAAGAATGGTGTTCATCCCTCCAGTAGAGTTCAGAGACTTGGCATGTGGCACGTGCTGCCAGAAAAGCTTCAATGCGCCTTGGCATTGATTCTACAAGTCTCTGGAACTGTACTGAAGGGATGGAACACACATGATGGAGGAGGAGAGTGCTGTCTTAACATGTCAGTCCAAAATCTCCCATAGGTGTTCAATTGGGTTGAGAGGGGGGTTGGAAGAGACCACTCCCATCAGGTTAGAAATGTTCCATCATAGGATCAAGGTGATCACTCAGACTTTGTATTGATTTGCAGTGACCCTTCCCTCTAAGGGGACAAGCGGAGGAGTGAGGCAGGGGTACAATCTCAGTCCAATTCTCTTCAAAATCTATATATCAATGAATTAGCAAACCAATTAGAGCATTCCACAGCACCTGGCCTCACCCTGAATGACACAGAGAGCAGGGCTCTCCTGTAGGCAGATGACTTGGTGTTGCTTTCACCCACTAAAGAAGGTTTGCAGCAGCACCTTAATCTCTTGCAGAAATTCTGTCAGACCTGGGCCCTGACAGTAAACACAACAAAAACTAAGATAATGATCTTTCAGAAGCAATCCAGAAATCACACAATTTTTATTTGGACACCACTAAATTATAACATACAAAAAACTACACATACCTTGGCCTCAACATCACATACACAGGAAGCTTCAGCATGGCTGTGAAAGATCTGAGAGACAAAACAAGGAGAGGCTTTCTATGCAATAAAAAGAAATATTAAAATCGACATTCCAATTAAAATCTGGCTAAAAATGTTCAAATTTGTACTAGAACCAATTATTCTCCATGGCAGTGGAATTTGGGGACCAAAAATAAATAATGAATTTGACAAATGGGACAAAACCATCATAGAATCTTTGCACACGAAGTTCTGGAAGAACACGCCCCTTCATACTGAAAATGCAAAAAAGAGCAATTCAATTTTACAATCACCTAAAATCAAGTACCCCCCGACATACCATCACAAAGCCCTAACCTAAATGCATTATATTGAACGGACATTTTAATATTTTGTTCACCCCATTTACATACGGTACATGAGAGGAGCATAATATTACAACCACCCATCAATATAATGCACTCCAGTACAACACCACTACCCACTATGACCTCAATAATAAACATAAAGTAGAATTATTACCTTTCTGACAGTGTATACAAAAACTGAAAAATGATAAGCTTTGTAAAAGTAGAATTTATGGCAGAGCTGTTTTATTGGATCATATTAAATTGCACAGGTGTACTTAATGAAGTGGCCGGCTAGTGTAGATATATACTGTATATATACTGTATATCTATTTATACTGTATAGTGCAAGTGTATGTGCAGTAGTGTCATTCGCTCTGCTGGGACCTCCAGGACCCTGAGGCGAGCAGGAAAGATTGTGGCCAACCCATCCCACCCCACAAACGCAAACATTTTGAGACACTCCCCTCTAGTAGGAGGCTGCAGTCCATCAGGACCAAAACCTCACACCACAAGAACAGTTTCTCCTCAACTGCAGCTGGCCTCATCAACAAGGCCCGGGACCCCCACTGACACTGACTCTCATCCCACCTCATAGACACTACATGTTGAATTAACGCACGTCTTTTGGACTATTATATCTGTACATTGCACATATTCTTTATACTTAATACTGTGAACTTTTCTTGGTCAATATTTTGCACATACCTGTACAAACTGTACAGCTCTTTCATTTCAAAAACAGACATATTGTACATTTTTACATTTATTTTTCTAAATCTATTTTTACATTTTTATTGTAACTTTTATCTTACTATGTTCATTGTTATGCACCAATATACCAAGGCAAATTCCTTGTATGTGAAAACTTACTTGGCAATAAACCTGATTCTGATTAATAATGTATTGGGTATAAGCTGTGGATGCTGAGATGTATCTTTCTTCACTCATGGTCCACTAATTATACATTTCTTCTCCTACTCTTACAAGTGAACTCTGAGTGGCTTCAAATAATGAAAAAAATAAACAAAACAGCTGGCTTCCCTCCTGTCTTCACCGTCTTCATTTCTGAGGAAAATTCGGAGCAACAGGAAAAATAGGAAGCAGGTGATAGAGGACATGTAGTTCAGAGGGAGGCAAGGTGTGTGGACAAGAGAGACATATAATTATAATAATAATAATAATAATAATAATAATAATAATAATAATTGACAGCCATTTCCTCCACTACGATCACATGATCACTGTGGAAGGGACCATTCCAAACACCTTAGGGTCCATCGACAATATAATGCATCACTTAAAGGCCAGAGACACTGTAGCACCCTGTCCATCAATAGCGGAAGTCATGATGTAGCAAGGACAAGCAGCACTTCTGGGGCCTCCCTGCTCAGCTGGAGATCAGGCTGCAGGTCCTGAATGTTATTTTAAAAAGACAGGCACTGCCAGGTTGATCCGACAGTACTGGGCTCTCTGCTTTAGAAGACAAGTTTAGAAGTTTCTAAATATGCCATGAGTTCAATTTTTGAATTAATTAAATAATATTACTTAACATTTTGTTCCTCTCTGACTGGTATTTCTTTGTATTGCAGTCTTTTGTCTTTACCTCACCCACTCAACCCACTGGCTCCTCCCACTGGCATGTGTATGCACACACACACACACACACACACACACACACACACACACACACACACACACACTCACTTCCTAAGCATCTCATGTCCCTGGTTTAGTGTGAAGAGGAGGGTTCTCCATTCTCCCTTGGGTTGAGGAAAGAATGTGTGATTCAGTCCACAAAAATGATTAGAGTTTGAGATGTTGTGCTTCACATTTCCATAACTATAGAACTACAGTCTCTGATGCAGCAACATGTAACCCCTTACATCCTCTGGATACCAACAGAAGAGCCATTCTGTATATATATATATATGTCATTCAGGCCTGGAGCGTGCTCCAGACTAAAACATGTAGTGCAGACTGTAGAGCGGCCTCTGATTGGCCTGTCCATTTCCTGACCTCACGTGTCACTTGGGGCATGCATCGTAGTTTGTTTACATACTCTGGCCTCAGCAAGATGGCCGCATGGTCGCTCTTCCTGAATTCCGAGATTCCGCTCTGTAGCCATTTCTGAATGGTGTGTAGCAGTGATCCAGAGTGTTTATTCCCCTTGTGGTGCAGTCAATATGTTGTAAATCAGATATAACTTTCTTGAGGTTAGCCTGATTGAAGTCTCCAGCGACAATGAGCGCAGCATCAGGATTACTGGTCTGTGAGCAGTTCAAGTCTTTGCAAAGATCCAGCAAGGAGGCCCCTGTACTCGCCTGTGGTGACTGCTGTGATAATGACCGATGTAAATTCCCTTGGTAGAAAGTACGACCTACATTTGACTGTCTATAACTCCAGATCAGGTGAGCAGGAACGGGATATCATTCTAATATTCCCACTGTCTCACCCATCCTTATTCACCATAAAGCACACACCTCCTCCTTTTTTCTTGCCAGAGTCCTCTGTTCTGTCAGATCGGTATATAGAAAAAGAGTCACCTGGTTGAATGCTGCTGTCCGGTATTCCAGGATTTAGCCAGGTTTCGGTGAAACAACGGACATTACAGTTCCTGATATTACATGTGGCCTGGATCACAGCCAGTGTTTAATCCCTCCACGTTTGCCTCGGTGTTTCCTCCGATGTTGAGATGGATGCAGAGATGGACACAGAGATGGTCTTGCTTGTCTATGTGGTTGGGGTCGTAGCTGGTGTTTAACCCCTCCACCTTTTCCTTGATGTTTACTCCAATGTTTATGTTTGAAAACCTCACCCGGCCAGGTAGCAGAGTCAGCAGGAGGAGAGTTTACAAAGTGGTGAGTTGACCATTTCCCTATCCTGATGAGTGTCTCGTAGTCATATGTTATCATTGTCGATATAAATAATTGAATTAAAATCATAAATTAGCATAAATTTTGTGGGTGGGATGGCAGCGAATACTTCTGTATTGCTTGCCAAAGGAAAGCAGGGTGAACAGGCTGCAGCTGGGTATTTCTTTTAGTATCCTTTGGGCCCTGCACAGGCACCTCACCTAACCGATATCACTGATCCTCAGAAGATGGGCACCAATGATGTTTTAAGTGGTCTTAATCACCCGCTGCAGAGGCCTCCAGTCCTGGGTTGTGCAGATCCCATGCCAGTTTGTAATGTTTCCAGTTAGGATGCTCTCTATTGCTCCTCTGCAAAAGTTTTCTTAAGTTTCCTTAAGAAATACAGTCATTTCTGAACTTTCTTTATCAGCGTGGAGATATGTGATCTCCATGACAGGTTCTCTGTGATGCTGATTCCCAGGAACATCAAACTGCTCACTAGCTCTACCTCAGCTCCACTGATGTAGACAGGGGTGTGTGTCTTTGCCTCACTTTTCCTAAAATCAATGATCAGCCTCTTGGTTTTGCTGATTTTGAGCAGTAGTTCTCCCTGCACCACCCTGCAAGATTGTTAATTTCCCCTCTATATGAAGTCTCATCTTTGTTTGAAATCTGGCCGATGATGGTGGTGTCGCAATTTGATTGTGTAGAATGCTGAGGAGTAGGCTGGGTAGTGGAGTAGTCTTAGGTCCAAGCTGGGTTAGCTTAGCTCTTATCCCAGCTCTGTTCCCCTCTTGCCTCTTGCTATCTTGCTAAGTATCTGTTATTTTGTATAAATATTGATTCTTTCTGATAGCATGATAGCATGAAGTTGAGAGCCAATCACTTGAACCAATTAATGTGTTTACAGCATATTTCTGGTGCTTATTCCTCATTCATTACATTAGTGGTGTCCCATATAGCATCTGGTATAGCATTTTGGTACATTGTATTATTAGTTATTTACACTATATATTATTGGTGCCCGTGTAAAGCTTATTAAGTATCGTTATATAATTTAATACCCTTTAAGGCATTATTGCTACACTACTGTCTTTATTGTATATATCTGATCTATAGTGTATTCATATTTATACTACTGTCTATACTGTACATATATGATCTATAGTGTATACACCGTACTCATATCCTACCTCCAGCTGTTTATTCTTGCTGTATTATTAGCATTACTTGTACTTGCACCTGCACTATATATATTATACCTATACCTGCATTGCCTACTGTAAATGCTGCACATGTTAATACTGTATATATCTTGGCATATTCATAACTACCCCTTACTGTTTATTCTATATATATTACAACTGTATATATGTAGATTACTCTGCACTTTCCTGCTTTTAGCACTTCTGTCTAGATGCTGAAATGTATTTTGTTTTCTCAGTGTGCAATGACAATAAAGTGGAATCTAATCTAATCTTATTTTTGCTTTTGTGCTGTATCCTGCAAAAGCAAACCTAATTTATCCAAACAGATCATTAAAGTTTCAATCAAACTTTCACTGACTTTCTACAAACATTCTGCCTGGTAGAAGAGAAAGAGACAGAAAGTACAAAGAACTGTGAAAAAAGAGGTCTTGTTATGAAGAAGGAAAAGTGTTTACATGTGTTCACTGCAATTACGTTATCTCTCTCTCTCTCTCTCTCTCTCTCTCTCTCTCTCTCTCTGGAGGTAGAGCAGCAGTAAAACTTGTACTGCGACTGAAGCCAGCAGGAAACATCTGGCTTCATTTGGTTTCAGTTCTGATGAAAAGCCAGCCAGTGGAAAGCAGCCCGATTCTATAGCCTAGGACATCAATGTAGAGTAAGATCTGGCGCATTATAGATCTGCCTCGTGCCTACTGTTGATACACAAAAACACACATGTACACACAATTGTCTGACTACGACGGTCAGGACCTTTTAAAGACTAGATTCCCTCTATATTCTCAGATTTTAACCTGATTCTAACCATAGACCCAAATTCTTAAAAACTAACTATCTGAGTCCAAACAATCAGCAGCAGAACAACATTTTTAAAGCCAGAAACTAACAAATTCACATCATCTCTTTCACAACATTTGCCAAATGTTTTTATATTCCAAAAGCATAGCTTGTAAATGACTTTCAACAGCAGACTCAGATGTCACTCGTCTGAGCCTCCTACAAGCTTATGAATGCACTAACAAGATGGTGATATTTTTAAACAGATCCTGCTCTCAACAGCATGACCCAGGATACTAAGGTAACTTTGACAAAAAAAATTAGAAGCTAAATGTTCCCTGTGATGATTTATCTACCTTAGTTTTATGTCTCAGTAGATTTTCGTACTCCACTGGCATGGACCGAAATCAATGGCTGCCTAGAAGCTTGGAAAAAATGTCATCAAATGTCATGGTATCCTTCAAAAATGGTCAGCAGTAATGTAGATTCAAGATTCAAGATCTTTATTGTTATGTGCACAATTACATGGAAGCAGTCATTAGCAATGAAAATCTCAGGCTCCCTCCAACAATGCTCAAAAAACATAAGGAAAATCACACAAGTAAAAGGAAAACTTAAGACATAAGATATAAAATATTGCAAAAGTTCAAAATATGAGAATAAAATATAGTATATAAAATAAAATATAGCACACTAAAATAAAATATCAAAATATAAAATAGAATATAAATAGAAATATATACAAAAAGAAATATAGTTGAGGCAGGTGTGCAAAAGTGGTAAAATGCAGGCATAAACTGTAGTTATAAATATATATAAATATATATAAATGGAGATGTAAACAGGTAATGGAGATGTAAACAGCCTACGGGGGAAGAAGAGCCGTTGTCTAGCTGTGTTCGTGGTTGACTCTTTGTTGTTACTCGCTGATGTAACCCCGAGGAACCTGAAGCTGCTGACTCTCTCCACCGTAGTCCCATTGATGGAAGGGGGGGCGTGTCCTTCTTCCTGTAGTCCACAATCAGCTCCTTTGTTTTGCTGACGTTGAGATGGAGGTTGTTGTCCTGGCACCAAGATGTCAGGGCTCTGACCTCCTTTCTATAGGCCGTCTCATCGTCACCGGTGATCAGGCTGATGACGGTCGTGTCGTCAGCAAATTTGATGATGGTGTTGGAGCTGTGGGTGGCCACGCAGTCATACGTGAACAGGGAGTACACGAGAGGGCTGAGCACGCAGCCCTGAGGGGCACTGGTATTGAGAGTCAGGGTGGAGGATGTGGTGGTGCCTATCCGCACAGCCTGGGGTCTTAGAGGGCACAATGGTATTGAATGTTGAACTGTAGTCAATGAACAGCATTCTCACATATGTGTTCCTCTGGTCCAGGTGGGAGAGGGCAGTGTGGAGGGTTAGGAGTGAGTCCAGTGAGTCAGGGAGGGAGGAGGTTTTGACTAACCACTCAAGGCATTTTGTGATGGTGGAGGTGAGTGATACAGGGTGGTAGTCATTCAGACAGAGGGTTTCAGGCTTTTTGGGGGTGTAAGGTATACAAATGAGCTAAACATGCAAACCTTGGAGTCCTTTGACTGCTACCAACATTGAGTTATCAATTCTTCTGTCATGTTTTGGGAAGAGTGCGTTTTCCCTGCTTATAATACCGGATAGAAAAAAATTGGTGGCTTACTGTGGTGGATCATAATATTTGGTTTGAGAACTCATAGCAGCAAATGCAATAAACTGATTCAGATGTCTACCTCTGGCCTAAATCCTTCTCAATAAATGTGTCTCTGCTCTGAAGATATTAGCCTTCTTCTATGTACAATGATGATGTTATGTGTAACATGGGGGGGTTGTACCTGAGTACTTCACAGCAGTAAATGGTTACACACTTAAACCCAAGACTCAAAACATGAATCAGTATAGCAAACAGGAAAACAACCATACCCTGCAGCGCCCATGGCCACAGTATACATTAAATTGTTATGTGATGAGATGTGCAGAGGCATGCTTAGTAGGTAACTTAACAGACAGTGAACCAAGGGGACAATCTATTGAAAAGCGTTGTCATGCTAAAGCAAGACCTTACCTTAAACTGACCTGCAGCAGATTTAAAAGTTCTGTATGTAACATTCAGAAAATGCTTGTTAACAATGACACCAGTGGCCGTTAAGTCAACTGCAGTCAGTATCCTGTTGCTTGCGGGTGTGCTCACACTCCGTAGGTGCGAGCATTGGCCAAAACAGTGACGTAACACACACAAGACTTAACGTGATTGACAGGCATCATGTTGATAGCTTGCTTTTCAATAAAGTTGTTTAAAAAATGTTGATAGCTTGCTAGCCAGCTTTATCAATCGCTGTTTGTCTTGCTTTCACTGAGAGGCTCAGCAACGTCAACATAGCTACATTTGCTAGATGATAACGCTAACGGTGAGTGAACTAGATGGAATATTAGATAAGTTGTGTTGCCTGTGTCGAGTTGTGAGTCTGTGTTGTGGGGTGTGCCAGTCGTTTGTTCACATAAGTTTAGCGGACTCCACTTACTACAGCGGTATAAACCCAAAATAAACATTTTGCTGTGATTTAATTGCAATAAACGGATCAAAAGGATGCCGAAATAACTACATCATGATGCCGATTTGTAAATATCTGAATTCATGCTTTGTCATGTCTGTCTGCAAGGTGAAAAACAAACAACTTTTAAAATGCTTGTTTTCTGAATGGAGTTCGGATCGATCAGGGCTATGCTAACATTGTAGCTGCTCCATCAACACTCAAAATAACGCCATCTAAATTAGGCATACATACCGCAGCAACGTTATTGTTTATACACATAGATATCTACATGTTGTGTAACTTGTGTAACATTTTATCTGTATAAATATGAAGTCGTATCATAGAGCTAACATTAGCTAGTGTTGCACACTGTTAGTACTGTAGCAGAGCTGAAGAGAGGAAAGACACTCGGGAGAGCGCAAAACCGTCCCGAGTCCTTTACATAGAAATCAGTCCACAGGCTGTCATAGGCAACCGGGAAAGTAGGGGAAGGTGTCATTTTTTAAATTATGTTACAATCCGTTGGCACACATTGGCAATAAAAAACGATTAATGCAAGTTAATTGTTATATACAGCCCCTCTAACTATTTAGAGAAGCCTATCACAAGTACAGATAAAACACTCAGTGCTTGAATATGCTGGATAAACTTGTAATGGTAAAAAGATTTATAATGAAGTAATCAAGTCAAATTCAAAATTGACCAATGCAGACACACACACACACACACACACAAAGGAATCCGTTGATGGCGATCTCAGTCTGAGGTCAAGAGGCATCCATTTGTTCCTGTGTATCAGCAAAAAGGACAGAAAAGCTTTTGTCCATCATAATGTGATCTTTATAAGGAGAAAGATCTGGTTTTTCACACACGCACACAAATACATTTCATCCACAGACAAACACACAATATGTACAAAAGTATTTTCCGCTGTGTAAATGACACACTGCAGTTCAGTGATTATGGAAAACAAGGGTCACACACACACACACACACACACACACACACAAATACGATTGGAATTACAGGCCACTGGACACCAGACAGGGCCCACCATGTTTAAATTGAGTGTCTCAACAGTGTCTCATCACCAGCAGCATACATTATATTTACACACATACACACACACATAGACCACAGGCTAAAATGTCAGGATGTGACTGACATGACACCAACAGCCCTCTCCTTTTCAACATTTAACACAAATCACATTGCATGGTACATACAAACACACAAACACGACAGACAGGAATCATACACAGACCTGAAATTCTCAAAGAAAAAAGAAAGAGAGGAGAAAGAAAAAAACAAAAATAGGATGACCGAGAAAATGGGAAAAAATCCTGAAAGAATTTAAGAGAAAAATGTTACCCCTTTGTTCTTTAACTTCCTTTGTAGACAAACAGGGAAGTGCAGGGTAAAATTAGTTTGCAAACACACACACACACACACACACACACACACACACACACACACACACACACACTCCGAGTAGTAGATAGAGATTAAAGACAAACATTTAAAGAAATAGACTTCTGCTCTTATGCAACATTGCAGCTGAAACACACTCTAACATGATGAGAACCTACAAGCACACAAACAGACAGTAACAATACATGCCTGTACGTCAGCAACTTGCTCACTTTATGTGACACACGCAACAGTGTGTGCCAGGGCCTGCAAAACAGAGTGTGTGTGCATGTAAGTGGTGTAGTGGTATGTGGCAGGCATTTTAACTCGCAGCTCTGCGGTGTTAGCCTGCTCATTTCCTGAGTCAAAGCAGAGTTTGTCTACCGTCACACACACACCAACTGACACAAGTCTGTGTGCCTGACAGAGAGAGAGAGAAGCTGAGAAGCATGTTATCAAGCAAAGCAGACACACACTCCATGTGCAGCATACTGCTGTGTGTTTACATTTTTGGTTTCATGAAGTAAATGTGTCTGCACTGAAATAGCTTGTCTCTACATAACATACAGAAACCATATTGACTCACCCTGGCAATGACTTTGGCTCTGCCTCACTCTCGTTGGAGATTCATCCCCAGCGCTCTGTCCACCCTCTCTCAATATGAAGCTTCTCTGCTGCCTGGCATTGGGCCCCAGCTTGGAGGAGACTTTCTGTAGGAAGAGCTGACGTTTAGTGACAGCGTCCCAGCCGAGGGGCCCCAGCTCAGAGCTGCGCACCGAGACCATGGTGTTAGCCATTCCCCACTCAGAGTCAGAAATGTGGATTGGGGGAGGCGAGGGAGGCAGTGAAGGAGCAGAGAGGAGGAGTGAGGGAGAGAGTGTGTTAAGACAGAGGGGGAGGAGGAAAAGAGAGAGAAGGAAAAAGAGGGAGGAGGGAAAATTGGGAGTGTGCTGCAACCACAAGAGGGGTAAAAAAAAAAAAAGTTGCTATTGTGTTGTACTTTCCCCTTGAGAACCCCAGCTCTGACCAGGCCAATTTTTGTTTCTTTCTCTGTCTTACCGCCACCCCTCCATGTTCTTCCCCCTCTGACTCTATAAACACCAGCACACATGGAGTGAGTTTGTGGATGAGGGTATGTCTCAGTCTTTTCAGAGGAAAGATTCAACTTAGAGAAACTGTTGTTAGTTGTCAGTGCTCGGCTATTTGTGCTAGCAGAGCAGTCAAGAACTTGGGAAAGTGAGAAAAAAAGTTAGAGAACATTCCCAAATCCATTCTTATGTTAAGTCAAGACATTCTCAAATAAAATCCCTGATGTGCTTTCATTCAAGAAGCCTTTTGCGCTATCACCTTCACCCCTACCTCCCTACCCAAAATCACAGAGCAGCAGACACGGGGATTATTCAGAAAAGATGAAAGAATTCAGAATGGACTTGTACAGTCTCCTCGACTTTTCAGCCAAGAGGCTGAGCCCACAGATTACTGTAGCATACCAATACTCACTAAATCATGTGTTGACATGCTAGCTGGCAGCTGGACTTGGCCTCACTGATGCTCTGTTTGGTAATTCGTGGATGGATGGATAGTGAACATTAAGGCACATGTGTAACACCATTTATCTGGATATGGATAAAATAAAATTAGTTGTTAAAGTAGGCCTTCAGTAGATCTAATTAAATTATCTAGTCATATGAACCTCATATGAGCCTCTATGGATGGGAATGTCATAAAAGCATGAAGGATGGAATAAGCAAACGGTGCATCATCAGTGTGAAGAACTAAGTGAGGTAGATGACAAGAAATTAATTGTTGTTGATGATCGTAACCTCTTGAAAATATGACCTTGTTTAACCACAAATTGTTATCTAAACACACCCTGCATCGATAAACCCCCCGAGGCTGCCTATGAGAGAATACGCTAGGGCAGGTTTAAAACCTGTCACTGGCTCACTGGATCTTTAAAAACACATACCAGAGAGAGAGCACACATACTGTACATGTACCACTCCCTCATTTAACACACAGTGCATGCTTTAAACAACTGTGACTTTGACTTTACATAATTGCAAACTACCTACCTCTGACCTGCAAATGTTAATGACATGTTAAATGTTGACAATGTTAAACTCCAGTATACCCTGTTTGAGCACATACCATGACTGCTATTTTACTTAACTTAAAAATAAAAGTCTGAAAACGTTTGTAACAACCTTGTGCTCATACTAAAAAATAACCATGCTGGAGACACTTTTTGTATGTTACTCCATATCCACAAAGGAAACACTCTCTTTTCTCTAGCTTACAAGACCCAATAAACCCAATGATTCAACCCCACACATTGAACCACCAGGTAATATCACAATGTGTTCCAGCAGATGGCAACACTCATCTATTTCACAATGTCTATGTTGCATAACCTCAAGCCAGAACTGTTTCTGGATCCTAGTTGGCATTTGAGTGAAAAATTACATCATTCTGATATGTCAGCTGTGACTGAAGACACAAGTCTGAAGCAGGGGAGCTCATTTTAAACACACTCGAACATGCTCATAGTACTCACCCTGCTATGATTCTTTGGTTTCTCCACCACGGTCTCTGTCATTAAAGCTTTTCCAGTACCCTCCCTTTGGTCCTTCACAGACTCTTCATGAGCATCTTTATTTGTATGTTTAGTTCCAACACCTTCAGTTGTTTCATGTTTATCAGGCACTTCCTGGACAACCTTCCTGGGAGAGCCCAGGGGTCCTTCCTCAACCACCTCAGACCCCAGAGAGCTGGTCGAAGTAGAGAGTATTCGACTGACGGCCAAACAGTTCTTCTTTGGCTGAGCAGAGTTATTGGCTGCTGTCTTGTGGATGGTTTTGCTCTTTCCTCTGATGGGTTTCAGCACCATGGCCACTTTGACTGGACCTGCAGATGACCTTTGCTTTTTACCCCCATCCCCAGTCTGTGCTTCCTCCTTCCTATGAACAGCTCTCTTTCCATTGGCTGGAGCAGATTTGTTCTGCTGAGTGGAAGAGAAATTACAAATGACAGAAGACAATACTGTACAATAATTGATGCATGTAAGTTTTTCAGTAACACTACATTACCTGGCTGGGTGTTTTAGGGGGAGATGGGGTGGACTGTGTTCCAACTCTAGCCTTGACATTTTTTAGGTCCAGTTTGGAAACTCTCTTTGCCTCCAGACTGGATGTGACTGCTGTGGACTCTGCAGTCTTGGAAGTAGTTGAAGTAGCAGTGGTTGGTTTGGTTTTTGCTGCTCTGGCTGGCTGACTGGTGTTAGGTTGGGTGGGTTTGGGGCCCACTACACATCTTTCAGCTTCTTCAGGTGAAGGAGATGTGACTTTCTTAGCATCTTGAGTTGGATTGGCAGAGGAGGGAGAAGAAGATGATATCTGGGTGGTTTCACTAAGGTCCTCAGAAGCAGCAGGCTCTGCCTGGCTTCCCACAGGTAGACCAAAGGGACAGGCAACATCAGGTCCTTTTAACACCAGCTCTGACCTCTCATCATCAGCTACACTCAGACCCACAGTCCCCTCTGTCTGGAGCTCAGTCATTGCAGAAGAGCCACCTGGGTTCATGAAGCTGTCACCAGAATGACTGATTGAGCTTGTGAGGGTTATGCTGCCTCTCTGCACACCCATGTCAGAGCTCACAGACAGAAACAAAGCCTCCTCTTCATCATCATCATCATCATAATCATCAGGAATTTCTGTTGCGTCTGAGTCTGGACTTGAGCATGAGCCATGCCCTCTCCTGTTACTGCCTCTACTGCTGAGGTCATCATTATTGCCACGGCTACCGCTGTTTGTTGTCAGTGGCAGGGCCAGTGTCAGGTTGTCATTGTCGTTCCAGGTGTCTTGGCGATATTCGCTGCTGTTGGCGTCCAGGTAAACTGACACAGAGTTGTCATTGGATTCTGTTAGCTCTGTTGCTGTTTGTATCTTTCCTACCGAGGCGTCGTCATTATCATTTTCCCCCTCTGGCACCCATTTTGAAATGACATCTGTCATTTTGTCCGTTTTGGTCATTACTGTCGTCATCAGGGTGACCTCAAACATGTCATTGTCCAGTGTGCTGTCAGTCCGGCCCCCACTGAGGCTGCTCAGACTCCGCAGTGACTCAGGAGATGACTCCCCCAGACAGGAGGAGGAAGAGGAGGAGGAGGAAGAGGAAATTGGGAAAGCATTGCCATTGTGGTCTCCTGCACTATGTAGAGGGAGCCTCATGCTGGATACATTTTTCCCTCTGACAGGGAAACCCTCACTGGGCTGAGAAACATTCATCTCTGTGTCAGGAAGACAGAGGGTCAGTCGCTCTGTACAATGCTGTAACTTTCTTCTGATCTGTGATGTACAGAGTTCTACTTGGCAGCTGGCTTTCTATTGTTGTTCCTGCTGGTTGTGGGAGAACTATGAAGTGTTCTTTATAGCTTTTTAGCTGTAATCTTCTTTATACTCTCTCTATTGACATTTGAAAGGATGTCAACTTCATTCTCCGTAGGGCAGTGTTTGCCATTTTTTCCTTTTTCTTTGGGTTTCTACATCTATGTTTTGATAATATATCTAGTATGTCACTGAGTTGCAGTCCACATTTTAAACACTGCACAAAAATGCTGCAGTATCTCCAAAGGGGCTGTAAGTCATCATGTCCTTGTCAAGTGCAGGACTGTAATTTAGAAAAGTATCCATTTTTGGGACCTGATCCTCGCATCTTATTTGAAGACAAGATTCCACATTTTCAGGACTGATGTTGCTGTTGAAAACAGCAAGAAGAAAGGAAAATTAAATCTTTATACTTATAATTTTGATAAAAAACAGTATAGCTGTATGAACCAAATCAATGAAATTAATCTCAATTCTAGATATTTAGCCTGCTTTCCTCTCAAACATCGTAAACAACAATACTGAACGAAAGAAAAAGGTTGAACACCTGAAAAACGTCACATTTCACAATGGGTCCATCTTTTGTATATATTCATTTTGATTTGTTAATTTAAGACATTGCCAAATGAGGAAATTCACACTTCCTGTAACTGGTAAGATGCACATATTAAATCTCCTAATTGTTTATAAAACACTTAACATAATAATTTTAACATGATCATTTTAGCATTTATTACTTATTTATTACTTATATATATTACTACTTATATATATTATTACTTATTTTTTCCCTACTGAACCAATATTCGGTTTGCTGCTGAAACAACCTAATGTCTGCACACTGGTGGTAAAATAGTTGAGAAATGCTTCCCTCTGCAGGCTAAAATCAAGAAGTATATTTTGGTGCATTACTGACTGCAACTACAAGGACGATAAAACACAAACTGTAACAAACTCTTGGAGGTGTTTCTGATGAACAGCCTTAGTAACCCCTGATGAAATGAGTGTATAGACCAGTCACAGCCAAACTCCTTTTGGAAGTGATGGACTTGGTGTGGTAGACAGTTATTTTGACCCGTACCATTTATTTTCACAACCAGAAGCCCCACGTTCAGATGAAACCCATTTGAATGCAACACGATAAACAAAAACTCCATAGACTCCAAAGTCTGTGACTAATTTGGTGTCAATTAACCAGCTCCATTAAGTGTCACCTGATGACACCACCAATTTAAGTCTTGATGATCTGATTTTCATCTTTGGCAGACAGTCTTACTGTCTAAAATTGAAATACCACAATGCAAATTCTGTTTCACAGTGGCAAAGTTAAACATCTGTTTATTCATATTGTTTACACTGTGGCATGCAGAAGAGTGGGACTGACACCTGCTGCATGTGTGTGGCTGTCCGTGGGTGTGTGTGTGTGCGTGTGCGTGCGTGCGTGTGTGTGTGTGTATGTGGGTCAGGGACAAAGAGAAAAGAGAGGAGCAGCTATATAAAGGCAATCAGATCCAGGACGGTGCTCCATCTCCATTATCCAGTAATGACAGCAGGGCCCCTGGGCGACACAGAGAGTTGACTCACTTACAGGTAGACAGACAGAGAAGAGGCACACTGTTAAAAGCCTCAGTCACAATTTGAACAATATAGAAAAGTCTTTTTCTACATGAAAGCAGTATAGAAGTGTTTCCAGTGGCTGCCACTGCTGAAGTCTCCCATTTTGACTTCAGTGGGTGAAGAAAGTTACAAACGGCACATAAAAAGCAAGTTCTGTAAGTCACAGCATTGTGAATAGTCAGACTCTCCCCTGCTACATAATGCCTACAGTCTACCTCTGCACTAATCCACAATGCATGAGTTAGGGTTAGGGCAAATCAGAGAGACAGCCAAACTCAGTGGCATTATCAAACCATCCTGTCACCTTAGTTCCACTGTTAGGTTTGGTTTACAGGATTGATTACAGAGTTTACACAGGCAGCAGGACTTGAGACAAAAGGGTCAACTGACAATACCAATACCAGGAGGGCATCAGATATGTGGTATTCTGAGGTAAGGTTGTGAGGTCAGTTTGGCTTAATCAAATATCCTGTTTGTGGACTTCAGCTCTGCTTTTAATACCATCATCCCGGCTCTGTTACAGGAAAAGCTCTCCCACCTGAATGTGCCTGACTCCACCTGCAGGTGGATCACAGACTTCCTGTCTGACAGGGGGCAGCATGTGAAGCTGGGACTCCTGGACCATCAGCACCGGATCCCCTCAAGCCCGTGTCCTTTCTCCTCTGCTCTTCTCCCTGTATACCAACAGCTGCAGCTCCAGTCATCAGTCTGTCAAGTTCCTGACGTTCGCGGATGACACCACCCTCATTGGAATCATCTCTGATGGGGATGAGTCCGCCTACAGTTGGGAGATTGACCATCTGGTTACGTGATGCAGTCGGAACAACTTGGAGCTCAACATTCTAAAGGCAGTGGAGATGATTGTGGACTACAGGAGGAACCCACTACACGTTACATTAACGTACAGTCTACACACCTGAATAAATGCGTTACATTAACGCACATCTTTTGGACTTTCTTTACATATTGCAAATTTTCTTTATTCTTCAACTAAGTTTAAATACTGTGAACTCTTGCACATTCTTGGCAAATATCTTACACATTCCTACATAAATCTGTACAGTGCTTTCATTTAAAAAAAAAACAGTCATATTGTATATATTGTCTGTATCTCTTTATTCTATAATATTTTCCATAGTTTTATTGTCTATTATTGTCTGTTTTTATATTTAAGCTGTGCTTCTGACTCGCAGTACTTGCTGTCACCTTTTCCTTTTCTTTTATTTTCTACTTACTATGTTTATATGTCATGCACCAACATATCAAGTCAAATTCCTTGTATGTGCAAACCTACTTGGCAATAAATTTGATTCTGATTATACATTAACACTGTCAAGTTAAGTATTATGACCATTTGACATTAAAGTATGTTTCAGCAAAAGTTTCATATTGTATCTGCTTTTATACTGCTAGTTAGAATTAAACAATGATAGCCACCACGACTTAACAAATAAAGAAAAGAGCACCACCTAGTGAAAATCAGACTTCATCACAAGTACATCTTACTTGTTTACTGACAGGTGATCTCAGGGAAGTGCAGTATAAATCACTACATCAATGAACACTGAAAATCATCCCAGGTTGACAAATGGCTTGGCCCAACAGCTGCCTAACTCCTGCATACCAGGGTTCTCGTTATGGCTTCCTTCTAAAGGTCCATTAAGCCATATTTCTATTGCCAAGAAACAACAAGGTTTGTGTCATCAAAGTTACATTCATTCAGCAGGTTACTCACGATTTGGTGTCCAGCGGTAGTCCAGTTGATGAATGAGTAGAAATGTAATATGTGTGTGTGTGTATGTGTGTTAAACTACGCTATAACAACCAAAAAAGATGTGCCACGGCAACCCAAAGTAAAGAAAAAGATAAACTTAAACTTTCACTTGATCAAATGAACATGTAAGTTATGTTAAAACCCGATGAAAACTATTTCGGCTCTTGGCGTCCTGAAGCTGCATGCTGTGCACAACTGGTACTAATGACAATGATGCCATCAACAGGTGCCAATTTATCAGCAATTTAATGTTATGGTTGGCCACATGGGGCGCATATACCAGCCACAAAGTCTTACTTACTTCTTTATAGTAAGGAATTCAACTTGTCTTTCTTAATATTTGGCTCCTACACAACGGCCCCTATTGTTCTAAGACCAGAACGTAACAATTCAGTCAAATCAAAATGGAGCCAAACTAAACAGTAACAGCAAAAAAAAAATCTTTTATCTTTGTCCTTTTCTCTTAAGTTTCTAGGTGTACTACATATATAATAACTGTGCGTCTTTGAGTGCACTTGATCTGAGGCTTCAACTAAGAGACATATCTTGCCGTAGAGTGCTGGTCTTTGTCTTCAGAAGTACACTCCTGACGTGTCTTGAGTCACCCTTTGCATGACTGCAATGACTCTGGATATAAGCCTCTAGTGGCATTAGTCTCTGCCACCACTATGATATCTCCTGTTCTGAAGTTTCTCTTGGTGCGATTCCTCTTCTGCCTTGCTTGCATCAGAGGAAGGTATTCTTTTATTCATCAAGTCCAAAATAGGTTTGAAATGTATTGGACTTGTCTCCACCTGCACTTGGCATATAGATCTTCCCTTTGGAACAATCCAGGTGGGAGAATGGATTGCACCTTGCGCTGCAAAAGATGGTTTGGTGTAAGGGGCTCTAAGTCTTTTGGGTCACTTGAAGTTGTTGTTAGAGGATGACTGTTAAGTATGGCCTCAACTTCACACATGACTGTTTCTAAGTTTTCGTCATCACTTACTTAGATTCCAAGCCTGGAGTGCTTCTCTCAATTCTCTTTCAGTAGTAACAAGATTGGTGCTGTTGTCTGAACTGACTTCCTTAACCTGCCCTCTCCTGCAAATGAAGCGTCTGAAAGGATTTTTACACGAATCGGTGTCAAGGGAGTGGGCCACTTCTAGATGGGCAGCTCAACAAGACAGACATGTGAAGATCACTCCATACCTTTTGACTAAACTTCGGCCTCTCTTGGCTTCTATTGGACCAAAGTAGTCTACCCCAACAAGTGTGAAGGAAGGTAACTAAGGTGTTAGATGATCTCTAGGTAAATCTGCCATTTTTTGCTCACCAAGAGCTGAGTGAAGGCGTCTGCATGTTATGCATTCTGATATGATCTTTCTTGCCAGGGAGTTCACACAAGGGATCCAATATTTCTGCCTTAACTGAGATAACATGAAGTTTCTTCCACTGTGGCCTACTTGGTTATGGATGTGTTTGAGTAACAGCTTGGGAACATGATGGTCCTTCGGCAGGATTACTGGATGTTTTGTTTCCTCTGGCATAGCTGACATGCTTCCCCCCAGTTTGAGCATTTTCCTATCTAGGGTCCAACCTAAAGATGGGGCTGTCCTTTTTTACTGTGAGGTTCTTGCAGGAACTTGCAATCTCGTCTTGAAATCCTTGTTGCTGACAGAAGCATGTAATAGCCTCTTCAGCACTATTTATGTCTATGAGAGACTGGTGGTTGCTAGGGAGGTTTTAAACTTGTCCATCTTTTCTTTTATCAGTCCATTCCACTTTACTTGACTTGGTTCCTGTAATTGGACTGTTTTAATAACTTCCTCTCTTTTCAGATGTAGTTCTTGAAGCTATTTCTTGAGTTTTAGAAGCCAGGCGACTGCTTTTGTAGTGCTGTAGAAGTAGTCCTGTTGTGTTGTTCTTTCATTATTGTATTGACTATTACTCTTCCCTTCTTTATCTCAGGGTCATCTGGACAAATCGAAGTTGGTTCAGAGGTCAAGTTGGGCTACTCCTGCTCTGCCTTTTTCTCTTTGGAGAAAGACCGGTCCATTTTTCCAAAGATTTCATTTTATAAGGGCTTCAGCAGTTAGATGTCAAGCAGTGAAGATACATCAGCACTAAAGACAACCTAGCAGACTTTGCCTCTGGAGGTCTGACACTTCTCTGATGGCACTAACTCGATTGGCCACAAAATGAATCTTTTGGTTTCATTTTTTATATATTTCAAGGCTGCAGTGCTGTCAGTCCAGAACACTGATCTTTCCAGTTGTAGATGTAGCTCTGAGGTTAACATCTTCTCCATACGTACTGCTACCATGGCTGCAGTCAATTCTATCCGTGGTATGGTAATAGGTGTTAGGGGCTTTTCCCATCACGAATGCTACATGGATTCGATATTGTGTGTTGGTGAATCGCAGGTAGGACACGTTGCAATAGCTAATCTCACTTGTGTCACAAAAATGGTGCAATTATGCCCATTTTATCTTGCCAAAGCTTAGTGTTTAATACATCTACTGATGCTGAAGTTCTCAACTGTTTGAAGATCTGTAAGCCACCTTTGCCATGGTTGAATGTAACCATCTAGGACCTTTTCATCCCATGCATGCGGAGTTCTTTGCAGAGTGTTATTGACTTTCTGTGGGCATGGACTTGAGACAATCATCAACATAGAAGTTTTTCATTACAGTGCAGATGGCCTCAGCAGAGAATTTATCCTTGTTGTCCTCCACAGTTTTGAGCGCATAACTAGCACAACTTAAAGATGACGTAGCTCCAAATAAATGCACTGTCATCCTGTATTCTGCAAGATTTTGGTGGAAATCACCTCCTGGCCACCATAGGAAGTCTTTGGATGTATTCAAAACCGCCTGCTACACTAGCAGTACGTACTGATTTAGCCAAAATGTAGCATGTAGTATGCAGTAAGCAAACAAAAATCTGCAGTATGCCAAAAATACACGGATGTCGTACTGATTCGGAAAAAATCTCCAGTATGCATCGGACCAGTCTACCTCGCCTACTGTATCCCAACAGTGCAAAACGTTGGAACGATGTCACAATAATCGTTACATTAACTTACATTATAGTTACATTAATTTAATTACATTTAAGTTATTAGGCTAACCTTTTCAGACCAACTTATGCTACTGTATAGTGAAATGACACACTGGAGACATCAATTTTGATGTGTTTTACTGAAATTATGCAGCTATTGCCAGTGTTCACAATATGACAAGCATGGGCATTAACATGAACAAAAATACCATCAGTCAGCAAGTTTTATGAAAAGCATCATTTTTCCAACTCTATTAAAAAGACGAAGCTAAAGTAAATGGTTAAAATAATATTCAGTCAGCAAGCTAGAGAGTTAGACTTCACTTTTACACCTTCAAAGTAAATTAGTAAATACACGGTAATTTATATTGGTAGTTGAAGGGTTAGCTGTGCTATTGTTTCCTTCTGCTTTCCAAAGAGGCTAAACCTGGCCTAGCATACTGCAAATAGATCAATTTAACAGTTTCATACTGCATACTATAGTAGTATGTAGTAGGCTCCTTCCTGAAACGTAACAAGACAGTCGAATACGATACGGATGGTGGTTGCTTTCTTAGGGTGGTAGACACCATGATGTGTTACGGTATATAACACACTTTGCCATTGTGTTTTTTAAGCTCAGACCATGGTACAGCTTCGGCATGACCTTTCTCTATGACACCTTGCAGGAATGCAGTGTATTCTTCTTTGAATTTTGTATCCTTTTGAAACTTTATGTTCAAGCATGATGCACACTGTTGGATCACTTACTGATTGTCACGTACTTTGACTTTGTCTTTCTTAAAAGGTAATGCAGTTGATAGTGTCCATCCTTGATTTCAGCCTTTTCCATTATCCTCATGAATCTTTTGTGCTCCAGTGACATCTCAACCTTTTCTTCATTGGCTCTTTCGGGGAAGTCATGATTTTATTGCTGTACCAGCAAGTCACTTAGGTTGGACACTCAAATGCGATTAGCATAGATAACTGGATTCTTTTCAGTAGACGGGTTGTTTAAAAGGCCATTTACCACCCATCCTAAGATGGTTCTGACGGCATAGGGCCCATCTGGCCCTGGCTGTTGATAACCTGCCATGTGTAGCAGACCCAGCTCGGCAGTGCAAACATACCATAGAGGAGGTCATGGTGGGTACATGCAGTTGTTTATGGACCCCAGGACCCCTTCCCACCTCTCTGGACAACAAACTGCCATACTGATAGTACACAGAGGGGGGGAACCATCTATTCTCAGGAAGGACCAGCTTTAGCCCGACAAAGAGGATTTATGATAAGTGCCTGATAAAATCAACAGGGCCAAAGGGACAGACACATGGTAATTTCCCTGCAGAATGAAAACAAGTTTCAT
>NTHP01000164.1:979883-993701 GCA_003416845.1 Oplegnathus fasciatus
GGTCATGGTGAATGATAGACATGGACCTTTGCGCGTAACAAATTCTTAATTAAACCGTTTAAATTAATTAAAGAATTATTCTTTCTCCTCCGGTTGAGACAAAGTGAGGAGAGGGAAGAGCCCTGATTGGCGGAAACAACCGCTGCCACACCCACGATGCGCATCGTATGGCCTGAGGATAAAACCAACAGTCTAGCATCACCTCATCACTTTTTGCCATTTTTCCTGTTCCTTTTCTTTTGACGTCTCGGGAACCACTCTGTCTTTATTTCACCACGTGCTCCAGAGTAACTTTCCTTTTTCTACGCGCGATTTTTCATTCTTTCAAGCCAAGTTAACGCCAACTGAATTAGAAATTCTAACTTTTTATAGTACCGTAGTTTCGCCTTAAATACCTTTTTGAAAGTTTTGTGTCGTCGGCCAACGCCATGTCTTTCAGAGTTATTTAACGACAGTTAAGAACAGTTACGTTAATCTAATTACTTCATCTTCAACCCGCCGGTGGCCCAAGCAGACTGCCCGTCTATCCACATTTGCCCACACAATCCAGCCGAGCTGTGCATCCACTGAAAAAGTCTGCTGGCAGACTTCCNGTGGGTCCAACCAATAAGCTTTTCCAGCAACGGCAACGCAGCTAGGCAAACAATCTTCTATTGTGCTCCTGACTGGGTTGATGTCGAAATAATAGCTTTATTCGGTAAATTCAATCGTAGTGGTTATAGCATTAGTCATTAATACCTCCTTAGGATAACACCCATATTCTCTCTCTCACCATTGCCCAATCCCACACAGTTTATTTTATTATGTTCCATTTCACTAAGGTCAATATTATTCATTTGTTCTCTCACAACTGTTAGTGTGTGTTTTTCATTCATTTCATTTATCCTGTATTAGTAGTAGTAGTAGGCTACAATAAATATTCTCAGTAAGACCACGTCGTTGTCCTGTGTATTCTTTTGGAGTAGAGTCGGAGATCAATTTAATCAAGAAGTCACGGCTTTTGATAACAGACTGATAATTTGGTAAACAAATAATCTGATTAATTATTTAATTTAGGTAAGTAATTTGGTTATTGATTTTTCCTCTTCGGAGGTGGTGCCCCTAAACGAGTGTAAATTTAGAATAAACATTGAGTTCCGCTACACATGGTTCCAGAAGCTTGGGAGCATTGATTCCCACGAGTAGCCCAATGTCTGCATCGATGTGCGGTATATGGACTTTAAGTAGGGCCATCTTTTGATCACTTCATCTGGGATTATATGATCTTTTGTGATTGGAATTTCATCCTGGGTATATGTTCCTCTCCATCAAGACTGCTCACCTCAAGGCCTGTGAGTATATTGCTTGCAACTATTTTCTGTTGACCCATAGTGCGCAACAGGATCCTTGTTTTCTTTCCTTGGACTGCTGTCTGAGGGCTTCAGTGCAGAAGGTTGCAGAGCTTCCTTGATCCAGAAATGCATGTGTCTGTACTGCCAGATTTGAGTTTAGTGCATTTATTCGAACAGGAATGACAGAAAGTGGTACAGATTGAGTGTTACCAGCCCCTGTACAGGCGTTGGATTCCAAAGAGACCAGTGCACTTACAGAGGCTTTCTCTGCCTTTACTAGATTTTCTGATGCCTGTCTTCACATACTGTACGTAGGACTGTTGGATGTCTAAGAGTACACTCTTCGAAGATTATTGTCTTCTGACAATTCAAGATGTCCTCTGGTGAGACAGCGAAAACATGTGCCTTTTCCTTTAAGAAATGAAATTTTGTCAGCATAACTTATTTGTGCAAAATTCATGCATGTTTCTAATCCATGTTTTGCATTGCAATATGCACAAGGCTGGAGTACTGATGTTAAGCTGGAAGAATGTTTATATACATCTCCGTTTATATTTTTATACATTATTACTACCGTTCATACCTGCATTTTGTCACTTTTGCACACCTGCCTCAACAGTATAATATATATATATATATATATTCTATATTTTAATATTTTATTCCAGTGTGTTATATTTTATATACTATATTCTGTTCTCATATTTTGAACCTAGCACTATTTTATATCTCAAGTTCTCCTTTTACTTTATATTACATTTTATGAGCATTGTTGGAGGGGCTTGGGATTTAAGAATTTCTTATGACAATGCATATGACAATAAGTATCTTGAATCTTGAATCTTAAAGAACTCGAGGAGTGGTTGACTTGGGAGCCAGAACTGAGCTGTTTGAAGTTGCTATGGTGACGAAGCTACTCCTTTTACAAGCTGAAGCAATTCTGAGCTTGGAGTCTTTGGTTGTTTTACTGTCCTTTTGGGGTACAACATCTTGCAAATCACTAAACAATGGATCCATGGCAATATTTGCACGTCTTTCAATGAACTCCAGACTGACGGAACTGGGCTCTTCTCTTCTTACATTCATAGTGATCATAAGCTGCTGTCCTCCACCTCTCCCGTAGCTTATATGGGAGCTTTGATACCACACACTTCATGCTGATAGTATGATTAATTCTTTTAGTGCATTGATGTGTACAGCAGCCACATAGGACAGTGAATGTGAATGTAAAGCTTTGCTGTCCTCTGCCTTTATGGGACTCCAATTGAGAGCTTTCTCCTGATATGCATGAGCGATGAGGAATTCGTTGCCATAATGTGTAAAGTGCTTTTTGGTTGTCCTTCAGTGAACATTTCCAAAAAGAGGAGTCTGTCTTGGTTATTGCTTGTTCTCTCTTCAGTGCATTGGTCAAATGTCCTCATAAAGCTCAGATATTCAAGTGGGTCTCCCCTAAAGACAGGAATTTCTTTAGATGGTAAAGATGCAAGTCTCTGTTCCTTTATTAGCATGTCTGTTATCATTTTTTGTTTCTGCAAGACACTAACCAAACTATTTCCAGCACCTTTAAAGGATGAGCATTTATTAGATGCAGTGCAGCATCCAATAATGTCTTTTCTTGAATGAGTGTCTTTCGTTCAACAGAGGGATGCTTCTTGGCACTTGTATTTCTTTGAGTCTTCAAAAAGCCAAGAATCTAAAAATCCAGCGAAATTTCAGAGTCATCCTCATCCTCCTCTTCATAATCATCATCATCATCATGCATAGATTCAGTATCTGGGTTTTCAATAGGTGGAAATGAAGCCAGCTGAGCAGATTCAAATCTTCAGCTGTTGCAATGGTAAAATGTTGCAGCTCATTATCTATTATGTTCATAGCTTGAATTCTTGCTTCTGTGACAGCAATATCAGTGTCAAAAGCCAGGCATTCCTTTCTTGCGTTCAAGTCCAGTTCTTCTCTAATTCTATTTTTTTTTCCTAATGCAGCTGCAGGTGCAAGCAACTCCGCTTTCTTGGCCTCTGTTTCTCTGCGAATTGAGGAGCTAGTGGATGCTTTGCTGCCTTTGGACTTAACTGAAGCATTTTCATTTCATTTTCAGTTTCACGAGGCTGCGTTACATTTTCCCCTGAAGGAGCATGTTCAATCCATTTTTCTTTGTGATGATTATGTCTTGGTAAATACCAATATTTCTGATCGCTCTCCTTTTCATCATCAAGCAATAATTCTTGTAGTACGACTGATGAAGCGCAGTAAGGGCAGTCATCAATTTATAGAATACACTCATATAGCGTTTAACAGAACTCAGATTGTCATACATGTCAAGAAGTTGCTCTATTACATTTTCTTTGCTCGTTAACTTCGCCAGCGTTGCTCTTCTTGCATTTTTCTGTTTAGTTAAAGCAGCTTCTGCGGCTCTTAAGGTGAGTTTTCTCTCGTGCTTTGCGCGCTCCGTTTGAATGCTCTCAGATCCGTGTGCTTCTTCTTCAGCCATAACAGGCACCACAATACAGTTCATCATAAACACTGCCTCATCTTCTTTCATGATTACATCGATCCCACATTCCATTCCTTTATGCAGTTATTTCTTTCTTTAGTTCCGTTCCGTTAACGCTTCCAATACTTTGCGTGTTTGAAATTTTTTCAACGAATGTTATGGCTTCCTTCTAAAAGTCTATTAAGCCATATTTCTATCGCCAAGAAACGTACACAGCAAGGTTTGTGTCACCGAAGTTACGTTCATTCAGCAGGTTAGGCCTACCCACGGTTTGGTGTCCAGCGGTAGTCCAGCTGATGAATGAGTAGAAATGTAATGTGTAAAGGCTGCGTTAAACTACGCTATAACAACCAAAAAGGATATGCCGCGGCAACCCAAAGTAAAGAAAAAGATAAACTTAAACTTTCACCTGATCAAATGAACATGAAACTTATGTTAAAACCCGATGAAAAATTATTTCGGCTCTTGGTGTCCTGAAGCTGTGGCTGTGCACAGCTGGTACTAATGACAATGACGCCATCAACGGGTGCCAATTTATCAACAATTTAATGCTGCAGTTGGCCACATGGGGCGCATACCACAAAGTCTAACAGAATACTTCTTTATAATAAGGAATTCAATGTGTCTGTCTTAATATTTGGCTCCTACTGTTCTCATCCCAAATTTTCTGAGGCACCATAAAAACCTAAACAAATCTAGCAGCAATATGTGAAAAATGCAGTTCACATTTGGTCCTCTGAAAACAGCCTAATGCACTGATTCTCAAATGGTCTGGCTTGGCTGGCAAAATTGCAAGGATTCAGGCAAAATAAGACTAACTGAGGAGCTTGTGGACTACCACTTCAAAATGATACTGATGAATTCCTTTGAGGTGAGTGGGTCTGTCCCATCTATGAGAAATATTTTGTCAGAAAACAAGACAGTAGCTGCCCTCTGGCATTCACTGGGCCATTTCAGACCATCTGGAACACCGCTATTCAAACACATCCTGATGAAAGGTAATCTCATTTCGGTTTACATGTTTCTTGAGGACAATTTCCTCAACAGTGCACAGTCCCTTGACATGCACATTTCGGTCTTTCCTATGACTATGGTATGGACAAATTAATTTTAATGCTCCAACTCAATAACCACACTCCAACAAGATTTATTTTACCATGCAGAGAGACTAAAAGACAAAGACAGAAAGGCACAAAGTGAAAGACTGTCCTACATTCCAGTCAGGCAGAGTGAGCAGCCCGCTTTCTCTGACATGAAGCCTCTACAACTGAACTGATCTGGCTTAAACTCCTGAACTGCCCTTCACCAACCAAATGTCTCATCTATTCCTGTTAGAATCAGTTTCACCATCAGCCTCCGGGGGCCTCACTGTGACTAAGCGTGTGTGTCTGTGAGTTTGAAGTGAATAACAGGGCTAAGCCACAAATTAATTACTATTATTGAGCGGTTGTACCCTGCTATACATTAAGACACGGTTGTCAAGCAGGTCATGCCTGGACACGAGTTCTGTAGCAATAATGGCTTTAAGTATATTAAAATAAATTAATTATGATCATTCATAATTGACACAAAATTGAAGTAGAGTGATGGAACTCAACTTCAGCTATCAGATATAATTTTTCATAGTAAATAACAGAATTTAACATAAATTAAATTCACCTCAGGGCACCACCCTTGAAAAAGGGAAAAAGATAGCCAATTAATTAATTCAGTCTCAATCTAAAGGATGCTATAGATTTCTTGACTAGTGTCCTGACAGGGGCTTTTCAGGACCCAGCATTCATGAGGAGAACTACCTCAGGGACGGTTCATTCTTTTATCAACAAAAGATGTAAGATTGTTCATCAGCATCCATGTTGATTCATGTTACAGCAAACACAACATTAAAGAGGCACTACTCATCAGTTACAAGAGGTATAACCGGTAGGCCCTTAAATTGGTTCAGTAAATTAACTAAATTAACTCTTAACTTATTTAACAATTGCTGGGTATTTTAATCCACCTTGGAAAACTGAACATTATGTTATTATACAACTTTTATATAACTTTCAATGCTCAGTTCAACCAATTCTGTGTGAACACACATAAGAATGTGTTTGTGTATTTGCATTTGTTAAATCAAATGGATAGAGTCCTTACACTACTTTATTATTTACTAAATAGTGTCCCTAGTAAGTTATGGAATTATAAAAATAAAAATAAAAAACAGACAAGCAGAAAATAAGTGTTATGGGACATTAAGTCCACTCAATTTACCAATGCCATGCATGTTGTTTTACTCAATTCTCATTTGGGTTTGACATCAAAAGATGAATATGAGACAAGAGATCAACATTTCAGCTTTTATTTCCAGGTATTTACATCTGGATCTGATACACAACTTAGAAGATAGCANTGCTATCTTCTAAGTTGTGTATCAGATCCAGATGTAAATACCTGGAAATAAAAGCTGAAATGTTGATCTCTTGTCTCATATTCATCTTTTGATGTCAAACCCAAATGTTTTCAGTTTACAGCAAAAATACAGGAGTTGGCCTCACTGTTCCAATACTTTTGGAGGGAAGTGTATGCAGCACAAAGAAACCTGAACTTACACAATTAAAAGAATAAGACTTCTAACAAATGCATGCAAGGCATAAAGACTTCAGACTTTAATAAAGGTAAGGCCTACAATTTAAAAAAATTTTAAAAGATATGATTAGGCTCATTTTAGATGTCAATGAACTGAGAATGGCTTGTAATTGCATGTTTTTCCCATTGAATGGGTAATGTGTGGGTAAAAAGATCATTTACATTATTTTCTTTCATTTCTTTTCTTTAACCAAGAAAAAATCTCAAATTATAAAATTAAAATGTTTTTCAAAAGAGACCTTGCCAATAAGGCAGTGGAGGAACATTGTTACAACAATACAATTAAATGCAATCCAAACTTAAACAGTTTATTTTTCTAATTAAGTTCAGAACAAATGGCACTATTTGGCCATGAATACTGATTTTCAAAGATTGTTGCTGGCTTGTGCAAAACAGTCCAGACATTAACAAAGACAATCTCTAATCTCCTGAAAGCCTCAAACTTTGCTGTCCTCGAACTGAGAAGCACCAGATTCAGCTGCTTAATGCTGGAAGATGCGCGGAGAACCCGTTTCAATACTCCTCAGACTAATCAGAGCTGTCAAAATTACATCAAACACATTTGATTTTTATGACTTGAGCCTAGACAAATCGGAATATGATCATTTAGTATGAGATGGTGGACAATGCAATATGGATAGCCTGTATTCAATGAAAATTTCAGCAGTTGTATCTAGGAAGCTGTGTTTCTTCACAGTCAGTTACAATTGTTATGTCTTGTAGTGTCTTCCTGTCTCTTTGTTCAATTACTTTGGTGTTCTTTAAGACTGAACACATTAGAAAGAGTACAAATCAAAACTTTAGTATTGCATTCACAATCACTATTAAATATTGACAAGAGCTCAAAGGTGACACACTTCCCAAAAAACAACTTTCATTTGCTTGATGTTATGTAATCACGCCCTGCAGAGGACGTATTACTTCATTTGGCTCTGAAGTTCTGAGGGGGTGTTTGTTTTGTTTAGGGGGACAGCCTTCAGCTTGGCTGGAGAACAGATCATGATGCAACTTTTTCTTTGCTTGGCTCAAATCATTGTACACAGAGGTTAATTCAAAACTGAATAAACAAAGTAAAACTACCATGACATTTTTAGCAGTCACATCTCAATAAAAAGTTATTTGTCCTGCTATCCTAGGTTGTCTCTCCTTTTCTGCTATTCAGATTGTTCATTAATTGTTCTCCAGTTCAGATTGGCAAAGAAAAAAGTACACACTGACACTGTCTTGAGCCTGAATCTGTGTGTGTGTGTGTGTGTGTGTGTGTGTGTGCGTGTGTGTGTGTGTATGTGTGTGTGCAACAAAGCAATAATCAACCTCAGAGTGACCCGTGCCAGCCACAGCTGACTGCAGTAGAAGCTATTTGTGGTGACTAACAATCTACTTCACTGTTTTCAGCTGATCATTATGGAACCTGGCTAAAGGTTCAGTTCAAGAATTACACAAGTGTCATGCAGCATAGTGACTGGACATGAGTCTGAATGAAAATACCAATCAATAATAATCTTTAACAGGGTAATTAGCCAGATTCTTTTCAGTTTTTATGAGTGACACACTTCTCTTTGCATAGCAGCTAAATACCCAGTGATTCTTCCATTTATTCACAAACTACAAATGAACAGCACATCGTTTCCTGTTTACCAGACACCGCAAAGTTCAACATGCAGAATGCTAAAATGCTTTAATTTGTCACCCATCTGTACATGTATATGAAATTTGAGAAGAAATGGGCATGAAGGAGAATGGTGTAGAGATATCAGCCCTGCTTTCAAAATGACTCCACAGTAGGATTTAATACTAGCTGAGCACACTGTGATCCGAGTTGTAGTTTAAGCCAAATCAAGTGGACATTTGAAGAGATACAGTAGTATTAGTATGAGCTTTAGAGCATGCCAACATTGCCGTTTATCATCAGCACCACTGCTTTCAAATATACAAGATGTGGTACAGTGCAACTAACAGAATTGGAACACATTAAACTTTTACTATTATTACTTGAACTGGAAGACAGTAATAACCTCTGTTAAGTGCTCAGTTTTTCATCAGTTGAAAGTTCATCAGTGAGGATGTGAAAAAAACTATATGCACAGTTAACAAAGAAAAGTTAGGCCAGGACAATGGCTATTGGGCAGCTAGCAGCAAGCTTCCAGCAGGTCTGCACCTGAACGAAATCAACTTTCAACTCCTGAACTCCTCTGAGGAGTGTCTACCCATTGCCTTTAAACAGGGAGCCCCTCCTACAGACATGCCAAAGTTAGTTTGTAATCAATTAAGACATTTGAAATAACATTCTATGTGAAAACAATTTCTAATCCTTATTCTAATTGTCCCAACATGGAAATATTAATAATATGGGTTATTTAGGGTACTTTAAAAACACTATTCCCTGAAAAAATGAAGATCCCCCCTCTGTACTCTATTCAACATGACGTCCTACTATAAAGCCCATTGGATGCTCTCACTGCCTGTTTGGACCCATGACCAGCAGATAACATGGGTGCTTATGCCCATGCAATAAACATTTGGCTAACTGAAGAATATAACCAAGAATGTATTTAAATGGAAAGTATTAATAAATTAATTGAGTGATTATTTCATTAACAATGTGAATGATGACGGTATGCATACTGAAATTACCCAAAATGAAATGTTAGCAGGTTAGCATGCTATACCCACATGTGCTTACTATGCCAACATAACTCAGCCAAAGAGGCCTGGGCTACACAACAACAACTAGGACTACTAGGAATCTCTTGTGCCGGCAGGATGGAATAAATAATAGAACTGCAGAGACTAGAATGTGTCTGGTCAGTGTGTAATCTACTCTTGTAGGGCACGGGTTAGCATATGTCATTGGTTGCATAGATGTGGCCGAACAAAACAAAACCAGTGGATTGTAGCTGGACAAAAGGATAAGCTTACACCAACAGCTGAAGTTGAAAAATACATACGTATCCTCTCTACAAATATTGTTTCAGAGAGGAGAGGTCCTGAGACTCAGGTGAGCTGTCATTAGGTTTTGGCTTGTGACTCTAGTGAGCTACTTCACTGTTGGTGTCTGTCCTATTTGCAACAGCAGGACAGTATGAACATTGTAAGCACTGCAATGGCAAAGGCAACAATACCCAATCAGGCTTCAGAATCATCCACCTGACAGGACCAGAGCAGCAGCTAAGGCACATCTTAGACACAACTGCTTACATTACACAAGTGGTTTTACATTACACAAGCAATCTCAATTTAACTATATTTCAGATGATTTCAAATGGAAATGTGTGGAAATGAATTAGCTATTGACAGTCCAATGATTTCCTATTTCCCAATACAACAACACTATTTGCTGAATTGATTTTGATCTGAATCCATTTGATTAATTCATGATGTAAAAGAATACAGGCTCTGTGCTGCTTTTTTGTTTCAGCCTGGCACACAGCCAACCAGGGAGTTTGATGACAGGCAGGAGGCAGCACACTCACCTTTCCTTAATAGAAACACTTTGAGATCATCACCACTGCATCACATTACAGCAACACACACTAACACAGTGCTGGTATCATTGCACACACATCTCTGCAAGTAATAGTGACACCAGCTAGTTGTTAACACACACATACACACACACACAATGACAGGGTTGCTAACACAGTGAAAGACAGCAGTTGAAATTACCACCAGCCTCTTGCTGCTTCACACACAAAAGACAGCCCCAATGCAGCAAAAATGGTTGCCATAGAAATAAACAGACTGCTTCGTCATTCTGAGAGAAGAATGCGACTGTGTGTGAGTGATTGATGACTAATTGTGTTATTCTGCCATTAGGATTTTGAGGTGTGTGTGTGTGTATGAGCATATGCAGATGTGCTTGTGTACATTTGTGTGCATGCATCTGCAATTTATTCTATTCTGACATGACATAAACACTGTGTGTGAGGTTGTAGCAGGAAATATGACACTGCTGACAGGGTGTGTGTGTGTTCATATGACATAAAGGACACACAAGTGGTTTTCCCTATGATTCCACAGTGAGGATGGTAGAGGAACCGAGCTGGTTAGCGACATCAAGAAATACTAACAGTCATATTGATGTCATTGTGTTGACATACACAGCTGAAAACGCTACAGACAGCTCAAGAACAGTTACAATGCTCGAGAGCGAAAGATCCCAGGAGGGAAATGTTATTCAGATCGATGAGTGTCAGGAGAAACTGAACAATATGGTTAGACATTGCCGAAACAGAAAGACGCAGCATTAGAGTATACTGTAAAGAGTGATCCTAATGGACAGTGAGAGTGGCGTAGAGACGAAGGTACTAGATGGAGAAACAGGGCTGGTTGGCTGGCTGCCAGTCCAATCAGGACTGATCCTGAGCTTATACGGCGCAGTGTGGATCGAGCTGTTATATAACTGGCTAGCTGTCCCTCTCCAGCTCTGATAACACCACTGTCTTAATGGATCAATACCTGGATACATGACAATGGATGAAGATTGATTTGGACTGTAGCCTTATTAGCAGTGATGTACTGTAGTAGTGGATAAAAGTGGATGTGTTAACTAGGACACCATTTCAGAGTTAAGATGGGTTATTAATTATGGTACTGATAAGTTTTCATTTCATTTACATAAGCTAAACAGAGTTAAAACTAGTCCAGTAATGGTACTGCTCTCTCAAGACCACTGTAGTAGTGCTTGTGAGGGGGGAATGAATTGTTTCCCATCATTGAAATACAGGAACAGAACACGTGATCTGTCCATACATGGTCAGAAATGTTCACACAGTCTGAGCTGCACCGTGGTTTTACTTCATGAACCAAAATTCCTGAAACAAGTGATAATGCACTAGAGAACTCACTCAGCCCCTATGCTTAACCCCCATTGACAGTTTTTTTCAAAAATGCCATTGGTTTTAAGACA
This sequence comes from Oplegnathus fasciatus, assembly GCA_003416845.1. Lineage (NCBI taxonomy): Eukaryota > Metazoa > Chordata > Actinopteri > Centrarchiformes > Oplegnathidae > Oplegnathus > Oplegnathus fasciatus. The sequence goes on from NTHP01000164.1 coordinate 991,246, forward strand.
GCTTTTGTAGTGTATAAAGCTTTTCAAATCTCAAGTTTCTAAACTGCTCCTACAGGGCCTCCCCCTCTGCCTCTGTGTAACCTGTTAGATGTATCGCTGCTTTCTAAATGGCTGTATGACCCTGTTTATACAGACTGAGCCATCTCTGGGAACAGCAGCGCCTCGGCTCCAGCTGCTGAACTTCATCAATAGCAGGTTATGTCATCCTCCAATGTTATTAAAGCTTATTATTATTATTATTATTATTATTATTATTATTATTATTAGCCTAGGTTACTTTGTCTGGTACATTACTAGAGCTCATCATAACTGCTATACATTTAGGTCTCATATGTTTCATGCAATCACATAATGAAACATTCTAATTTAATAGAATGCTTATTAGCTATTTTAAACAAAGATGCTGAGTTGACTTCTTCAACATTAAAATGCATTTCATATTTGACAGTTTGCTAAATGGTTGTCTGGGGTTTTGACTATCTCTTCATTAGTTATATGGTCTTGACAAAATAAATATTGTAAGCATTTCATTTTAGGTCTGCATTGGCCTCCATGTTAAACCACATTTAAAAGACAACTGCAAATCCACCACATGCAATTCAATGAAAGCGTGCTTCGTACATGTACATTCGTACATCACGTACATTGTGATGGGATTTAGTTACATGTGCAATCATCTCAACAAACCATCAAACCTACTATCTTCAAAGACTACAGAGGAAAGACCACAGACTGCTTTGTATCTTTGGCAACAGCACCATCACCGTAGCATCACCTTGTTATTCTCTTAATTAAATTCCCAATTATTATTTTCTTATGATACAATGTGCAGGAATTTGTCCTGAACTTTACATAAATTTTCAGGATTTCTCAGCAGATTCTGAAACATGTTAAGCCTATGCTGTAAAAAAAATTTGGAAGTCATTTCACGTGAAATGACTTCCAAATTTAGTCACATTTATAAAATAAGCAATTATTATGATTAGAATTATACAATTGACTATAAAGGAAATTGTGTACAATCATTTAAGCCAGCTGGCTGGAAATTATCTACCATGACCAAGTTAATGTTAAATGTTTAACTTGTTTTGCACCAGCAACATCTCAAAGTGCATGGATCATTTGCTTTCCAAAAGACCTATGTCCCAGAATGCACACACACAATAATGAAGTAGAAAACACACATACACATGTGCAGATCCTGTGCACAACTGTTGCCACAGCCACAACTTACTCATCTGTCTCCTTAGGCTGCATTGCCACAAAAAACATATCCAGCAAAAAATCATGGAAGCTCCTTCAGCTCACTCCTTGCCTCAGACTGACGTGCACTTGGCTGACTGCCTTCACACCCACACACACACCCCTCGCTGCACTGCACATTCATGCGTCGTATCTTATCCCATCACTGCTTTGTATAAGTGTGTGTGAGCACAGGCAAGGGAAGACTACGCAGGCTGTGACGGTGGTCGGGGGAGGGGGGGTACACCTCCCTTTTTGTTTCTGCAGCACGAGCATGCAGCTCAATGCTGCAGTAGCAATAAACAGTGTGTGTGTGTGTGTGTGTGTGTGTGTGTGTGTGTGTGTGTGAGTGAGTGAGTAAGAGAGAGAGAAAGAAAGAGAGACAGACTTAGTCAACGCAAACTGCTGTTTCTGGCCCATTAATATGGAAAAAGGGAAATTATGACATGCACACACACCTTCCCCAAGGTCTAGGTCAAGGTCTAATGTGGGAGAGGATAGCCAGTCCCATGTCTGTGTTTACAGCGACCTGGTATGTGTGTGTCTGCCAGGTAACCGTACCCTGGTCAGGGTCCACCCTCCAACCCCCCAAAAGTAGGAGGGGCCAGTACTGACCAGTCCAAAAGGATTGGCTGTTGCTAAGCTGCATTGGCCCCTCCCTTTTATTGGCTGCAGGAGTCTGAAGGGGGAACAGAGAGAGGTTTTGGACTGAAGAAGAAAGGGGCAATGAGTAATAGAAAAGTAACCCATGTAATCTCATCAGTGGTGGACGGTTACTTAGTACATTTACTTGAGTACTGTACTTAAGTACTGATACTTGAAAAACATACTTGAGTATTTGCTTTTTTTTGGAAACTTATGACTTTTACTCCACTACATTTCAAAGACAAATATTGTACTTTTGACTCCACTACATTTCTACGAGGGTTGTCGTTACTTTTAAGCATCTTTGAAGTCAGGTGTTGAATTTTTTGTTTCTTTTCTAAAATTCGACTGGCCACACGTTGTGTTCTTTGCAGGAGAAAAACCAATCACAGTACCCGCTTTCCACTGGGTTTGATGTAAAAGTGGAAATACATCATCCAGCTCTGTGAAACAAGCACAAGTCAGACATCCGCTTTCAAAGTAAAACATATCAGTTCCTTTTTTGTTAGCAAAGCACAAACAACTGACCCGGCGGTGGTCATGGCTACAGCAGATAGACGGGGGGGGGG
>NTHP01000164.1:994256-1047389 GCA_003416845.1 Oplegnathus fasciatus
GGAGCACGGGGAGCACGGGGAGCACGGGGAGCACGGGGAGCACGGGGAGCACGGGGAGCACGGGGAGCACGGGGAGGCCGCATATGCAACACAGACAAACTGACAAAGAACAAAGGAAGGGGACTGATATATATAGTGAGGGGCTGATAGGAGAGTGGAGACAGGTGAGTGGACTAACCAGGGACAGGTGAAACTAATCGGGGCGGAGCAGGCAATCAAACAGGCGGGAAACACACAAGGGAAGGAAGTGAAGTGTCTGACATGAGAGGAGAGGCAAGTATACAAAATAAAACAGGAAATGTGCATGACAAAACTGAAAACAGACAAAGACAAGACTAGTGAAGGGAACGAGACATGACAGACAACACAGAACACCACGAGAGAGACAAACGGGATCACAAAGAACACAGGGAGGGGGAAACACTAGGGAGAAGACTAGGGTATGACCACGGACCATGACAGCAACTTTTACTTGTAGTGGAGTAATATTTGACCAGGAGTATCTATACTTTGACTCAAGTAATGGGGTTGTGTACTTTGTCCACCACTGAATCTGATGGAGAGGATGGTAGGAGGAGAAGGAGAGGGAGGAGTAGAAAATGCATTGTTGAGCCAATGAGAGGAAGAATCCAAGTAAGATAATAAAATGGTCGTGTATGTCCTGACAATAGACTGAATAATAACGGCAGAGTGAATAACCAGTAGATTAGCAAAGGCCTTGATCCAAGCACTAGACTGCTGCTGGTGATTTTTGTTCACATTAATGATTGCCCACATGCGTATATATATTATATTCTTACAACACTCTGAAGCTAAGATGTCTTCACTTTCACGGTTTAAAACTCAAACAGGTTCACATGGACAGAGGAAACACTGTCATGCACTCATACACACACTGGCCCTGATTCCTGTACCAGTTCTGTAACTCTCTAATAGTGTGAGGCTGTCAGGAGAACCCATTCTGCAGAAGAAGCCTGGCCATAAATTAACTTTTTTGTCTTTTTGATCCTTTGACAAGTTGGTTCATGCAGGCTGTGGGCATTTTGTTGGGATGGTTGTAAACTAAAATGGATAGGATGCATCAGTTTGGCTCATTTGGAACATCTGAAATGCCACTATTGTCTCCTAGATGCACTTTCATTAGTTTGATTAACTTATTAGACTTCCTGAACGTAAGAAACATTAAAAAAAGTGACAATCAGTAGGTGAATGACACAACTTGCATTAAACGACCAGTGGGCAATGCAAAACACACAACCTATTTGCTCTACAGGTCTGATGCAATAGGCCCTAGCGATCCAATCTATTTGAGTTTATAGAGTACTCACATTTTTCACAACAGGGGGAAAGTAAGCTTGCTAATTAGAGAGATTTGGCAGAAATGCTTGAGGTTTTCTAGTCTCTATAACTAAAAAGTGATAGATGGTTGTTTGTAGCACCGGCTTCTATCACTGAGCAGTTCAAAATTTCAGTGTGGGGGTGGAGGAGTTTTGAAAGAGTCTTGAAACTCCAAAGGGCGAAGAATTTTTGTTCCAAACCAGAGTGCAGTAATAAAAGCCTGAATTCTCTGGACAAGTTATGGTTGAGTCACCACTAATGATCAGCCATCAAATGTTGGGACTATATGTTCATTTTGTATTATGGTGTGGTAAAGCCCTGTTGGACTGTTCTATTGATGTCACTGTGTTCCCAAATCTCAGTGAGAAATGTTTGAGAGTCAAGTTTTATTATATCCAATAGGAGTGATGGACAAAAACACTAAATAAAGACCCACACCCAGAAAATAATACAATCCAGGTTGTAAAACAAAAGTTATTTCCTTTAAGGAGAGAGAGAACAGTATTATAAAATCCAAGGAACTAAATACTTCTTGAACATTGCACTGCATTTGTATGTACAAGAAATTACTAATGAGGCAACAGATCACCAACTTGTATGACCACGTCCCTACTACTAGCCAAACTAATTCAATACACTGATTGCATAATTAAAGTGGGCTCTTGCACGCCACTGAGACAATGCAGAACCCCTTTGAAAATAACTGTGTCCAACACGGGAGATTGAGCAATCCACTTGCCCAGTAAAGCTAATAAGATGACTTCATGTTTTCCAACCTGAGTAGGTCTAATCAGCATCATAACTGAATACAGCTGTGAGGGTATGTGGGGCCTTTAATCTATAACAATGCATCATTTAATTAGTCGATCATAAGTTTTGTATGTGACATAAAAAGTACAATATTTCCCTCTGAAATGTAGCTGAGTAGAAGTATAAAGTAGCATAAATTGGATAAACTTAAAAGCACTCTATTGAGTTTTTAACTGGTTATGAAACAGTCTCAATTTAATACCGATGACTAACATAAGTAAATGACACCAACAGCGAGAAGATTGGCTATGTCTATTAGTTTCTAATAGTTATTCTTAATGCCTGCCACCGGGTCGAATTTTTCTGCGAAATCAGACGAAACGGCACTGGGGTTTGCTCTGGCTGAATTCCAGTTGCTTCAGCCACCGATTGTGAAGATCAAAAGATTTTAAAGGAGGGTGAATATTGAACTTACATTCGTGAGGTGGCCAGGAACATGATAGCAAATGAATGTTAATGTTGGTCTGTGTCTGCTGGATGTGACAGAAGGTGACTGTTAGCTAAGACATTAGCCATAACTGTATCAGAGAAGATAGTTATGGTACCTACCAGCTTGATGTCTAATGTTAAAGGGAGGAGCGCATAGCTCCCCTTTGGCTTCCAAACAGGCAGTACCACAAAACAAACAGCTAGTAGGCTTCAATAAAAACTGTATGTGGGTTTTTACTTAAGTCATCACTTCAGATGACAGTTGAGATACATTTCTAACCAAAGCCCTATTTGGACTGGACTAAAAAATAAAACCATCAGAGCAAGACCCCATAAAAGCTCATCAAATGTGCTGTTGTAATGCAGCTACATAGGCACTGGTATTCTCTTCTGAACCCTGTTTTTAGCCTATATTTGTTTACATTTTGGCAAATTGGCGCCATTAAAAGTATGCCAAATTAGCTATTAGCAGTTCCTGTTTGCAGTTTACCCATGGATGTACAGCTCACAGTGTGAAATGTGGGAAAGGGCCTAGTGTGTGAGAAAGAGTGTTAAGATATAGAGGCTTTCTCTTGTTCAGTGGAGGTCTGTAGCGTGGCTGGTTGGCTGTGAGGCCCCATGAACAAACAAGCAATGTTGAGGTGAGTTAAATCCCAGCAGTCATTATATAACACATGCTACAGCTTAGTGAAGAACACACTGAAAACCTTCAACTTCACTGTGCATGTGAGTGGACAACAGCAATTGCGTAGGCTTAACTATATGTACATGCAATACAGGTTTGATTGCATTCCAACTAAAATGTCTCTACAGCCAAACCCATGTGACTGTGGCCCAAAGCCCAACACCAATTATCAATCTAAAAACTAAAACCATATTTTCTCAGACAGTTTCGCAGTACAATGAATTAACACAATAATCTGGTTAACTATTGATCTTAACAGAAGGCCTTTAAGTATTCCACAAGTGAAGCTAACATGATCGTTTGAGCTGAATTATTCAGCTTTCAAAGCATGCAAAGGCTCAGAGGACAATACGTGTGTACAAACATGCACCACACACACACACACAAAATATTTTGCAGATAAGACTGAGAAAGGAAACACTGAAGTGACAAATTACAGGCAAGCACAGAATGTATATCTGTCAATGCATGTATGTGTCTGACGTTTATCGACCAGAAAGGAGACAGCAAGCAAACAGCATTTCAAAGAGCAACATGTTTCTGCATGTGTGTGTGCACTTGCAAAGTGTTAATGTATGTGAAAACACCCTAAACAACTTATGGAGTGGTTTAGATGAAGCACCTGGTCGTCAATAATGTTATGGCTCCAAACATTTTGCACGTTTTTAATTACACCACTCTAGACAGTACCATGTGTGTACAAAAAAGTATTGGAACATTTTAATATAGTTTTTATGAATGTGTATCCTACTACAGGTATAGGTGTAGTGCTGCTGGGCTGCACCAGAACAACGCTCCGCTACTTTTTTTCTCCAAGTGAGGAAATAGAATATTCACAGTTCGCATAATGCGGTTGAAATTCATATACATTTTTTAAGCGCATGAAGGTCCAATCATCACTAAAGCGTATGTCATGCAACAGAGACAATAAAAACAGGCCATGGAGAAATACATACTCGCTGCTGGCATCACTTCTTCTTTGTGGACAAGAAGGATAAGACTCTGCGGCCCTGCTTTTTCCCGACTCAAGGAGTGTTTCACCCCAGCCCCCATCCTTATGCTCCCTGACCCCTGTCGACAGTTTGTCATTGAAGTGGACGCTTCGGACCTGGGGATTGGCACCGTCCTCTCCCAACATTCTGCGGAAGACAACAAACTCCACCCCTGCGCCTTCCTGTCCCGTCAGCTATCCCCCGCAGAATGAAACTACGACGTGGGCAACCGAGAGCTGTTGGCAGTTAAGGTCGCACTGGAGGAATGGCGACATTGGTTGTTGGGGGCGGAGCAACCTTTTCTGGTTTGGACGGATCACAAGAACTTGGAATACATCCGGACAGCTAAGAGACTGAACGCCAGGCAAGCCAGGTGGGCACTTTTCCTTAACTGCTTCAAATTTACCCTGTCATATCGCCCAGGTTCTCAAAACATTAAGCCTGATGCCCTGTCTCGCCTGTTCGACCCTGACTCTTCCCCCCGAACTCCCATGAACATTATTCCCTCTTGCTGTGTGGTGGGAGTCATGACATGTGGAATAGAGAAGTGGGTCCGCTCACTAACTGTCGGGTTCCGGACGGGTGTCCACAGAACCAGTTGTTTGTTCCAACTGCCCTTCGCTCTCAGCTTATTCACTGGGCCCACACCTCCCGCCTTGCCTGCCATCTTGGGGTGCGCCGTACTCTCCTGTTCATCAAACAATGCTTCTGGTGGCCCAACATGGAATGAGAGGAGGGGGAATACATGGGTGCCTGCCCCACCTGCGCCCGGAACAAAACGTCCTGGAAACCCCTCTACCAGTTCCTCATCGTCCATGGGCAGACATCTCCCTGGATTTCGTCACTGGACTGCCTCTCTCAGAAGGTAACACCACCATTCTTACGGTGGTGGACAGGTTCTCCAAAATGGTCCAAAATTTCATCCCCCTTGTCTCCTGGCGGTCCATCGACGGGGTCGTGGCAGACAGTACCTCACGGACTGGGAGGGTTATGGACTTGAGAAGAGGTCATGGGTGTCTGCCAGCAACATCGTGGACTCAGACCTCATTCAAGACTTTTATCACCTCCACAACTGCAATAATTCAGCCTAAAAGTAACAAATGCAAGGACAAGTTTTTCTGCATCTTTTTGAGACAGGATGTGTCTGATTTTTGCAATGTTATGTGGATGAAAAAAGGCAGTCCTTGAAGTTTGTTTTAAATGGGAGTTGAAAGACATATCCTGATCAAAGATGACTCCAAGGTTCCTTACGGTGGCACAGGAGGCTGGGGCAATGCCATCTAGAGTAACTATATCCTCAGATAATGTGTCTCTGAGATGTTCAGGCCCAAGTACAATAACTTCAGTTTTGTCTGAAAAGTCTAAAGTTGTAATCTCGAAGATTTTCATTTTATTGTCTTTCACGGCACCTACGGTGATAATTGGTAATTGCAGGTGTGTTTCTGGACCTCATTTAAGTTTCAGTTTCACTTTCATCGTCTGTAGTCATTGATCTTTTCATTGTTTTTCGGCCATAATAACCGTTTAGCTAACTGGTTTCATCAGGCTTTTCATCAAGTTTATGGAGAGTTTCCTAATAATATTACCTAAAGGGAGCATATATACTGTAAGGTGAATTGAATTGGTTCGGGCACAGAACCTTGTGGAACTTCGTGACTAACTTTGGCAGGCATGGAGGATTCATCGTTAACATGTATAAACTGAGATCGATCTGATGAATAGGACTTAAACCAGCTTAGTGCAGTTCCTTTAATGCCATTAATGTTCAAGTCTGTAATAGGATGTGATGGTCAATGGTGTTGAATGCAGCACTAAGATCTAACAAGACACATACAGAGACAAGTCCATTGTCTGATGCAATTAGGAGGTCATTTGTAACTTTGTGCTATGATGCGCTCTAAATCCAGACTAAAAATCCTCAAATAAACTACTGTTGGTCACAAAGTCACACAACTGATTGGCAACTGCTTTCTCAAGGATCTTAGAGAGAAAGGGAAGGTTAGATATAGGCTCTATAGTTGGCTAGAACCCCTGGATCAAGATTAGGCTTTTTAAGAAGAGNGCTAACTGATTGGTTTCATCAGGCTTGATCAGTAGATATAATTGGGTATCGTCAGCATAACAGTGAAAGTTTAGTGTTTCCTAATAATATTACCTAAAAGAAGCATATATAAAGTGAACAGAATTGGTCCGAGCACAGAACCTTGTGGAACGCCATGACTAACATTGGCAGGCATGGAGGATTCACCGTTAACGTGTACAAACTGAGATCGATCTGATAAATAGGACTTAGTGCGGATCCTTTAATGCCAATTAAATGCTCAAGTCTTTGTAATAGGATGTGATGGTCAGTGGTGTTGAATGCAGAACTAAGATCTAACAAGACAAGTACAGAGACAAGTCCATTGTCTGATGCAATTAGGAGGTCATTTGTAACTTTCACCAATGCTGTCTCTGTGCTATGATGCGCTCTAAATCCTGACTGAAAGTCCTCAAATAAACTATTGTTACGCAGAAAGTCACACAGCTGATTGTCGACTGCTTTCTTAAGGATCTTAGAGAGAAAGGGAAGGTTAGATATAGGTCTATAGTTGGCTAGAACCCTTGGATCAAGATTAGGCTTTTTAAGAAGATGTTTAATTACAGCTACTTTGAAGGACTGTGGTACATGGCCTGTTAATAAAGACAGATTGATCGTATCTAATAAAGAAGTGATAACTAAGGGTAAAACTTCTTTAAGCAGTCTAGTTGGAATTGGGTCTAAGAGGCAGATTGATGATTTAGATGAAGACATCGTTGTAGTTAATTGGTGAAGGTCGATGGGAGAAAAGCAGTCCAAATATATATCAGGTTTTACCGCTGTTGCTAAGGTCCCTGGGCCCATGAAGCAGTTACTACTGAAATCTAAAGGAATACATGGCTCAATAGAGCTATGACCCTCTGTCAGCCTGGCTACAGTGCTGAAAAGAAACCTGGGGTTGTTCTTATTTTCCTCTATCAATGATGAGTAATAGGCTGCTCTGGCATTACGGAGAGCCTTCCTATACGTTCTGTGACTATCTTGCCAGACTAAACAAGCCTCTTCCAGTTTGGTGGAACACCATTTACTCTCAAGTTTTCACGATATTTGGGAGGGACTAAATTTGGTATAGGAGTCGTCCATTGTGTTGAGACATGGCAATGCTGATGGAATCACTTCTTTAAATTTAGCTACAGCACTAACAGATAGACATCTGCTGTAGGAATTTTTGGCTAATGGCTTGTAGTCCACTAATAGGAATTCAAACATTACTAAAAAAATGGTCCAATAGAAGAGGATTCTGTAGAAAGACTATTAAATGTTCAGTTTTGATACCATAAGCCAGAACAAGGTCGAGGGCGTGGTTAAAACAGTGAGTGGGTTTATGTACACTCTGACAGAAGCCAACTGAATCTAATAATGAGATAAACGCAGTAATAAGGCTATCATTATCAATGTCCACATGAATATTAAAATCACCTACGATAATTACTTTCTGTTTTAAGGACTAAACTTGATAAAAACTCTTAGAATTCAGGTAAAAATTCAGAATATGGGCCAGGAGTGTGGTACACTATAACAAATAGAATTGGCTGTAGAGTTTTCCTGGTTGGGTGAGAGAGACTAAGAACAAAGCTGTTGAATGAGTTATAATTAAGTTTAGGTTTAGGGTTGATTACCAGGCTTGAGTCAAAAATGGTTGCAACTCCACCTCCACAGCTGGAGCCTTGAGGAATATGAGTATTAATATGATCAGGAGGAGTGGATTCACTTAGGCTAACATAGTCTTCATGACTCAGCCAGGTTTCAGTAAGACAGAATAAATCAATATGATAATCTGATATTAACTCATTTACTAATATAGCTTTAGATGACAGAGATCTATGCATAACTCCTCTTCTGTTTACTTTTGATTTAATTAATTTAAGTGGTTGTGGGGTAGACACAGTCTCTATGGGTGGGTACCTGTTCTAGTGGAAGCGCAGAGAAGCATGTAGGACTGCAACTCTGCCTCCTGGTCTCAACTCTGGGTTGTCATGGATTTGGTTCACTAATAAACTGGATCAGATTTCTAGATATAAGAGCAAGATATTTCACTGCTGAAGCAGTTCAAGAGCTGGAGTATCGGCTTTTGCTAACGCTCCTCTAACCCCCCTAACAAATGGCCAAGGTCAAATTTAAACTCAACGCAGATACAATGTTTTAGTAGAATGTGGAAGGAATTGGGATGTTTGTGGAACTGTAATGTTGTGTTGGCGAAGGCTCGCAGTATGGGGATAAAACATTGTGTATCACTCTGACAGTCAATACCGGCAGTGACATTTGTGCTTGCGTGTGTGTGTTGTCAAGGAGGTTTAATAGGAACTGTGTGCTACACAAAACGTGCGGTCAGTTTCACTTTCACTGATGTTCATTGTAACGTTAGCAGGTTTTTTTTTTTCAACTCTTGTCCCAAATTCGTTCCAAAATTAATTTACATCCTCCCTGATCCTATTTTTATCAGCCCAGGATGACGGGAGGTCCTTAAAGGTATAATAAGTAGGATTTGTCAACTGCTGTTTGTAAACGCAACTTTCAGACTTGGCCCCTGCGTTTTTATAGAGTCCCGCACCTCACACCCTGCGCACTGTTATTGGCTGGGGGCTACACATCACTGCCCAAAGGTTGATGCTCAGAAATGTCTCAAAGACAGCAAAATATGAAAATATCTGCAGATACAGACACCACCACACACTTCTAGTGGGTCAAAAGTGATGAGTGAGAGGGGTTATTTTTGTATGAGTCTATATTCTTTTTGGAAAATCCTACTCATTATTCCTTTAAGCTCAAGCCCTGATTGAGTGCAAAGAAATAAATATTTAATGGATATGCATGGACTAGATGATTATGAATTATATATATATATATATATATATATATATATATATATAAAATAAATGTTTGAAAAACAAACAGAGGTCGGTACGCACGATGGCAGTCAGCGAAGGCATACAAAACAGGCAGGGAGTGAGCAAAAGGCGAGGCCAAGAGTAAACTAAGCAAAAGTCAAAAACCAAGAACACTAACACTGGGAAAGATGCTGGAACGCTGGACACGGAGGACAAAGACAAACTGGCACAAGAAGAAAGGAACACAAAGACTAAATAGACACAGGTGAGTAACTAATGAGGGCCAGGTGAAACTAATCGGGGCGGGGCAGGTAATCAGACTGGCGGGAAACACACAAGGTCAGGAAGTGAGTATACAAAATAAAACAGAAAATGTGCATGACTAAAACTGAAAACAGACAAAGAAAAGACAAGTGCAGGAGACGAGACATGAAAAAGAGCTGAGACATGAAGAAGAGCTGAGACCAGAAAAGAGTTCCCTATGTCAGCTGGTGCTGAGACTAACTGCCCTCTCTCAAACACACTCTGACCACTCTCACAACAACACTGCTTTCCAAACACTAATCAGAGTCAACCAAATTATAACACAACGTAAAGAAAACTATTTGGAACATTGGAAAGAAGAAACTAAAAGCCAAAGTCAAAGCCAAATCAGAATGTTATCTGGCCCTAGAAAGAGATGATGAATTGGCATAACATTACTGTTAACTGTAGATTCATTTCAATATGACTAGTGTATCCCTTCATCCTTCCCTAATCATAAACCATTCATCAGCACACACACACACACACACACACACATAGGATATACTGTATATATGTAATTAATGAATTGTATGATTATAATTAATTTTGATGCTTTGGCAACATTGTGGAAATTTTCATGCCAATAAAGCCCCTTTGAATTGAACTGAATTGAATATAAGTCCTGAATGGAGGGCAGGTCGGCACCAATGATTTTCTCTGCAGTCCTGACTGTCCGTTGTAGTCTGTTCCTGTCCCGTTTGGTGGCGGATCCAAACCAGACAGTGACAGATGTGCAGTGAACAGACTGGATTATTGCAAAGTAGAACTGGATCAGCAGCTCCTGAGGCAGGTTGAACTATCTGAGCTGGCGCAGGAAGTACATCATCTGCTGGGCCTTTTTGATGATTGTGTCTGTTAGACGTCCACTTTAGGTCCTGGGAGATTGTGGATCCCAGAAACCTGAAGGTTTCCACAGCCTCTCGTCTGTAGGCTGACTCGTCACCATCCCAGATGAAGCCGATGATCGTTGTGCAAGTTCTGCAAACGAGTTTAACAGACGGGTCTCCTGAGGTGCATTCTCTGTACAATACTACAAGTACACAGTTGAGTTTCAGCTTCATGGTGCTGCACATATACATGGAAAATTATTGCTTAACTAGTAAATATACGTAGAGAAATTGGTGAGAGAACCAACTACAGAGACTCAACAAAATAAACCAGGTCAGTTACTGAAGAAACCCAAGTTCAAACAACAAAATCAGTCATAAACAAAAGAGTACAGCAATATAAAATAATATTTCAAAAGATAAGGAATAATCCAAGATAAGGAATTGGGTATAAAATAAATAACATCAGAAACACACAATGCCAATCAAAACCTGACATCAGCACATTCAGAAGTACAGACGGGTGACAAATTAAAGGAAAAACCTCAATGCTTGACCCCTACAGTGAGGGGATCTGGTGGCTCTGTTATGCTGTGGGGGGCATTTTGCTGGCATGGTTTGGGTCCACTTGTCCCCTTAGAGGGAAGGGTCACTGCAAATCAATACAAAGTTGTTGAGTGATCACCTTTATCCTATGATGAAACATTTCTATCCTGATAGGAGTGGTCTCTTCCAGGATGACAATGCCCCCATCCATAGGGCAGGAGGGGTCGCTGAATGGTTTGATGAGTATGAAAATTATTTGAATCATATGCTATGGCCTTCACAGTCACCAGATCTCAACCTAATTGAACACCTATGGGAGATTTTGGAGCGACGTGTTAGACAGCGCTCTCCACCACCATCATCAAAACACCAAATGAGGGAATATCTTTTGGAAGAATGGTGTTCATCCCTCCAGTAGAGTTCAGAGACTTGTAGAATCAATGCCAAGGCGCATTGAAGCTGTTTTGGTGGCACGTGGTGGCCCAACACCTTACTAAGACACTTTATGTTGTTTTTTCCTTTAATTTGTCACCCATCTGTAGTTATACACCCAAACAATGAAATACAAGCCAACAACCCTTCTGAGTCAGATGTGTCTATTACAAGTAGCGTGTACAAATAGTACAGAGATCCCTGGCACCCTAGCTTGACTGATGGGCAACTACTACAACTTTTGGCCAATTTTACTGATCATTGGATTGGATTTCTTGCTCTTTGATGGATCCCAGCACTAGACACCTTGTCTTACAACTAAATAAACATCACCATTCCAAAAGATCCTTTCAGAAAAAAGGACCAGCCTGTCAATGCAGAGCGGAGGGGAAAAAATGCTTTCTGAGTCATGAAAAATAAAGACGACAGTCACACGTATTTTAGAAAATGAAGACTTCATGAAACAAGCTGTGGCAAAACATCAGGCAACTACTTATCTCAAACTTTGCAGGCAAGTTGTGGCAATTGAAAATATCTTAAATGAAAGACAATTGAAAGACCCCATCACAACCGTCATACAAGATGAAATCTTAACTGAACTCATTAACTCGATTGCATCACTATACATTACAAGTTGGCACCATATCACCTCTAATGATATCAAACAGTTCAGCAATTTGAAAAAAACAAGACATAGACAGCATTCTAATTAATCAAATAAAGGCAGAACGACTAGAGCTTATTGTAACTGTAGCAAATCTTGAGGGGGACTTACATGAGAAACTATCCAAATATGAAGAGGCTCTCACTCTATCATCTCGTGGATATAAGGTCATTCTACAAGGAGATATTGATGAGATAATGATAAATAATTACAACCCAGAATGTATCAAAGCATGGAATGCAAACATGAACATGCAAATATGTTTGGATTATTATTATATACCTACATCACAGAATATTAAGGATGAGAGAGGAACAATTGAATATATTAGAAAAGCTTTCGAAAATGAAGATGATACCCTCAGAGAAAAAATGCAAACCTTTTTACAAACAGGCAAGCTGGAGAATGTGAAATATACTACAAACTATTCCCTTTCTAACACCTTACAGGAACCAACAAAATAGTCAGTATAGTCAATACTGCTAAATTAAACCAATTTCCAGGTGAATTGATAGACTTACATGCAACAGTAACTACTGGAGCAGAACGGGGGCAAATTAATTTCCCAAACAAGATACTGCAGGAATGGTAAGGAACGCACTATTACATGCTCATGGATGGTAGACGGCTTGATCAAATTTACATAAGATTGACTCCACAAGTCAAGTGCAAAAACATATCAATGAAAACCTGCAACTACTCAGATCATGAACCAATTTCCATTACAGTTGAGATAAAAGAATAAATACGTTGTGCAAATGTGATCATCATCTTCTCTTTGTTTACCTAAATTGTTTTACATGTGTCTTGCGGGTATTTGTTTGCTTTTTTTCTTCCTTCTTTATAGCTCAGAAGTGGATTACCATACTGCAGGAACCTCTTAAACATTACATAAAGCAATACAACCTAAACTCATCAACATATGGAAAAGAATTACACCTAACTTCATGTTCTATGTGATCGCCACCCCTTTTCTAACAACCCAACTACATCATCTTTAATCTCTCTCATTAACCTACATCATTATTAATCATCCTATTATGTATGTATATATTGTTGCACACCAGTTATATCGTATTCTTTTAATACACATACAGAAACAGAAAAATACTTCCAACTTTACATTCTGTATGCTCATACCTTTCTGCTTGTATAAACTGTATAATAAACGTATTAATAAACTCTACCATTTACTGTTACTGAGTGTTGTTTGCTTCATTATAAGTTCTCTTTCAAGTCAAACATCTTAAGATGAGTGGAAAGTTTTGTTCTTGCAACTGCAGTTCTAAAATGTTTTGACTCAAACGCAGCTTAACCATGTCATGTGATATGCTACTTCAGTACAAATTAAGAACACATATTACTGGGGCCACTACAGAAACTTGCAAACATTTAATATCAGATGGAATTCACATTATAGACGCGACCGCTGACTATGCCTGTAACAATCTGGCCACAATTTAGCACATTGACCATACACAGTCCAGCCATATACTAGGTTTTGACCTAGTCTTGTTTTTTAGCTTACATAGGGATCCAGCTCCAAAACAAACATCGAAGTAGTATAGCAACCTTTTATATGTAAAAGCAATTGCATGTTGCATATCGTGTAAATTACACCTTTATTCATAATTTTTTACCAAAATGTCTCTTTTTCTTTCAAATTCAATTTCTTAATTTGTCATATGCACAGCAATTACAGTGAAGCAATCGTTGGCAATGAAATTCTTCCTCAGGCTCCCTCCAACAATGCTCATACAAAATGCATAAAAAGAAAATCACGCAAGTAAAAAAGAGAATCTAAGACATATGACATAAAATAGTGCAGAACTTAAAATATAGGAATAACATAATATAATATAAAATATAAAATATGATACTGTGGTAGACTGGTGTACAGTAGTGATAAAACGAATAATGCCTCCCATACACTAGAAGACTTTGACAAGACTTTTAAAAGACTTTGAAAAACCTAAAGTCTGTCACCCTCTCACATCTAAAGACATTTTAGTCACAGACTATAGATTTTGCAAAGACTGGTTTTACACAAAGAAAAACTACTGAACAATAGAGCAGAAACAGAAGCAGCTTTTGGCCACAGCTGCCCTTGTGTGTGCAGTGGTTTTGTGTTATCTGCGGTGATTGAGGCCATAACGTTAGCTGGGTTAGCATTAAAATTAAAATATTCAACTTTGTTTGAAGTAAAGTTATAATGGGAGTCAATTAGAAACACCTTCAAACTTACTCATCTTCAGCCTCTTCCCACTCATTCATACTTTCACGTAGAAACTCCATTCAAACTTTAAAACGTTCACAACCATTGGGACTTTCTTACATCAATTCAACTTTTTCATATCATTTGTAGTTTTTACACAATTGCAGTTCAAGTTTCATGACATATTCAGAGCTTCAGAGCTTTTTGCATTAGTTTATATGGGGCGGAATGTTCACAGCTAGAGTGGGGGACATAACTGTTAGAGAGGAGCTGTAAAATTGTCTAAAAAGTTTCTCTTTAACTTGCTCTCAATCCCACAATTTTTACTCCACATACATAGTTTTAGATCAAAACATAGGAAAACTTGTGCCGGTCGCACAGACGTAATTACATAAGCAAACGGACTTAAACTTTTGGCACTGTGAACCTCCAAGCAACAGGACTGCTGACCAACTGCCATATTCACTCCCATATTAACCGAGACCAGAAAATTTGGAGGAAAGCAGAGTGTACCAGTTTTCTAACCTGCTCTTGTAATCACATTTTTTAACCCCACACACATGAAATCTATATCACTGCGTTCGTGAGACTCTTTTCTCTCTGATGGTGTAATCATTGAGACGATACAACATACGGTCTGAGCACAGGAAGCAAGAGTTCGACAACTGCTCCCCAGCTTTGTTTCTGTGAAATCAGCTGTCTGAGCCAAAAGTACATATGGTCACCATGGCAACCTTTGACTGAAGTTGGGAACACACAGGTACTGCTGTTGTTTTTTCATTCAAATAACTTCTTAGATTAAAAGAAATAAATATTTAATAACTAATTAGTGCAGTTTGACACACACACACACACACACACACATATAAAGGACTCAAACATCTTCACACATTTTCTAGCATTTTCAAGCTAGAAACTACATTCAAATCTTAAAATGTTCTGCATCTTTCATACAGTATGATTTCTATTCAACTTTTAAATCCTATTCATACTAATGAGACCCTTTCCCATGTTTCCAAGTCTTCATAGCCTTTAGCTATTTCATCATACATCTTTCTTCCAACCCTCTCATCTACCCTCTTCCAAGTCTTCATACTCAGTCCTACACTTCATGCAAATAAAATATTCCACATCTTTCATACATTATTGGTATTATTTATTCAATTTCTTCAGAAATTGCCTTCTCTAGTTTTTTTCCGAGTTCCGACCACAATGGATTGCAGCATAAAGCCCTGAACCCTCACGGACTTAATTGACGTCACCTGGTAAGTGCTTGAGTGTGAGAGGCTGAAGGGCTCGAAATGGTTTAAATAGGAATGTGACAGCACAATTTTTTTATTTAAATAACTGAGATGATGACAATATTTGTATCCTCAAGATAAAGACATACAACTTCTTTCCTGTCGGATACAGTGGTGGAATAATTCAATCAATCAGCCATTACTCTATTAATAATCAGTTAGGAAATATGCTGTCCTGTGAGTGGTAGAAGATCTTTGGTGTTACTGATCTGAGGTTTCGTTTTTTACTCCTTGGCACTTACAGAGCCCCTAAAGTCCCATAAGGTGATTTTTTTTTTTTTACAAGATAATTATCTTGTGCGCACAAGTTNATGAACAAAAGTACAGAGGCTACACCAGAAGATGCAAACCACTCATTAGCAAGAAGAATAGGAAGGCCAGGCTGGAATTTGCCAAAAAGTACAGAGACGAGCCTCAAAAATTCTGGGACAAAGTTTTATGAACTGATGAGACAAAGATTAACCTTTACCAAAGTGATGGAAAGGCTAAAGTTTGGAGAAAGAAAGGATCTGCTCATGATCCCAAACATACAAGCTCATCTGTGAAACACAGTGGAGGTAATGTCATGGCTTGGGCTTGCATGGCTTCTTCTGGGACGGGCTCATTAATCGTCATTGATGATGTAACACATGATGGCAGCAGCAAAATGAACTCAGAAGTCTACAGAAACATTTTGTCTGCCTGTTTAAAGAAAGATGCAACCAAACTGGAAAAGCATCACAAAAGAAGAATGCAAAAGTTTGGTGATGTCAGTGGGTCACAGGCTTGATGCAGTTATTGCAAGCAAAGGATTTGCAACTAAATATTAAGTCTTATTCACTTTAATCTATTTTAAGGGTCTGTTCCAATACTTTTGCTCACCTAAAAATGTGGTGTTCCATTACAAAAGGTGCTATCTTCTAAGTTGTGTGTCAGATCCAGATGTAAATACCTGGAAATAAAAGCTGAAATGTTGATCTCTTGTCTCATATTCATCTTTTGATGTCAAACCCAAATGTTTTCAGTCTACAGCAAAAATACAGGAATTGGCCTCACTGTTCCAATACTTTTGGAGGGGAGTGTATATATATATATATATCACCTTTTGGGACTTTAGGGGTTCCGTAAGCACTACCACACACTCAGACCTCTCCAATATGCGTAATTTACGCACAGCTGGGTACCTTCATTTATTATTTATGTCTACCAACATGTTTATCATTTTTTAATGCCTCCAGGCTTCCCCTGGTAAACCTGTGTTTAACGTCACAGCGCCATGAACTGTGGGTCAAGATGAAAATTCTCCCAAAAAAATTCCACTGCACACTCAAGGGCAGCTGTGGCCAAAACCTGCTTCTGTTTCTGCTCCAGTGTTCAATAGTTTTTCTTCAAGGTAAATTTCCACCGGGAGCAGGATGGGACATAATCTCAAAAGGAATCTAGTTGTACTCTTTTAATTAGTGACCCGACAAGATTCCCAGTCTTTGCAAAATCTATAGTCTGTGACTAAAATGTCTTTAGATGTGAGAGGATGGCAGACTTTGGGCTTTTCAAAGTCTTTCAAAAGTCTTTTCAAAGTCTTCTAGTATGTGGGAGGCATTAGACAGCTCGGACTGAGTTTTATGACCACCTTACACTAAACGATCGAGATGACGGGAGCACGCTCCAACTCTAGCAAGACTCTCATGATTTTATTCTGACATTGGAAATTTGTCTGCGACAGTGATATTGCTTGAAAGGTCGTTTGGTGTAAGGCTGGCATAAACTGTAATGCAGACATAGTATAAAGGTGCGAGTAAAGTGACATAGTAGTGAGCTTGAGAGCTCAAGAGTTCAACAGTCTTATGAATTTTGCACATATGAACCCAAATTCAGCCAAACAGATAATTCTATTTTTTAATTGTGATGGCCCCTGTGGTGTCATCTGGGAGTTGGTATCTGTGTCTCTCCCCTGCAAATGACTAATTGGGGTAATTCAGTGCACCTGGGCCCGGTGTCCTGAACTTACTTAAGCCACGGCTGTGGTCATTCACTCTCTCTCTGCTCTCCCTTCCAGGTACCTTCTTTTGGCTTGGTTTGTTATGTCATTTACAGTGTTGAGGAAGCTACTTTGAAAGCATAGCTTTGCAAGCTACCAATTACTTCACACTGGAAGCAAAGCTACCCTTGGGAAAAATCTAGTTTTTCTAAGCTACTTAGAAAAAGTAGCTCAAACTACTTTTTAAAAAAATTATCAAATTTATGACAATGTACGTGTGATACAATTATAACAACATATAATACAAAAAAGTCACATGCCAGCAAAAAATGCCACTCAATTGAGCTTGCAAAAAGTGCCCACTTGTTCACAGGTCATAGGCCTACATAAACAATTAAATAAAAAATACCCCACTATTCATGGGAAACTCAGTTAGCCAGGTAACGTCTAAAATAGCATGCAATAACTTCTCTGAACATTTGTTAATAAATAGCAATAATCAATACTTATGACTAATTGACATCTAATATATACAAGTTTAGTTTTACAAATTCAGATTCAAAACATTAAAAGCTATAGCCAAATATTTTTCACAGGTGAACTGATAATCCAGCTTCCTGGGAGACCTAAACCTGTCCTAAACAAAACAATCTCATCTGGGCAGTAGAGAAGCAATGGTAAGATAAAACTAAAAAATCATTTCTTTCCTTTTATGAGGCAAAATTGTAGTTGCAGTTGTTAAAAAGCTGTGTACAGCTCTGTAACTCTT
Organism: Oplegnathus fasciatus; assembly: GCA_003416845.1. Classification (NCBI taxonomy): domain Eukaryota; kingdom Metazoa; phylum Chordata; class Actinopteri; order Centrarchiformes; family Oplegnathidae; genus Oplegnathus; species Oplegnathus fasciatus. The sequence continues at coordinate 1,012,436 of NTHP01000164.1, forward strand.
TAACAGCTTTGTAACTTGCAACTTTCCTGAACCCAAAGAAAAACAGGTTCCGTAGGCATCACACAGAGATAGAAAACCTTGAAGTCAACATAATACAAATATCTACCTGATTATTAAATGATGGAGTAATATAACATCTTTAATTTTTTGTATATCTGAAATGAGTATTAACACTTTCCAATAAAAAAAAGTTTCAAGGAAATTAAAATAATCCTTCTTGGGAAAATATACAGTCAAAATGTCTTAAAGTGGGTTTTGAAGCTATATTTAGCTGATCTGTGGCACTCAATTTTTTATGCAGGACCAAATAACTATATTAATACTACACAGAATCAAAATTTGGTTGGAAGAAAGTGAAAATTAGTGGAAATACTCCTCTTTGAAAATCAAAGATTCTTCGTTTGGGTAAAATTGATTTATTTTTATTCAGCAACAACTATTTACATGAATACATGTTGCCTATTATCCTTAGGGTTTCTTGGATGTTCAGTACAAATTTCACCCCAATCCAGTGAAAAATAAGCAATTGAATACACATACAAAGAATAGGAAAAATGATGAAACTTCAAAAATATTTTAAAAAATTTAAGTATTTGGAGTAGAGCTGTAAGATTTTGCAAGGTCCCATGAATTTAATAGAAGTTTTCACATGATTTTTTTTTTTTCAAGAAAATCCATGACATGAACTGGGAAAAGTTCTGAATTCTTGGTGAGTTGGCATGGAATGACCCGTTTACAACTCTCATTGAGAACATCTAGTTATCCAAGTTTGGTAAGATTTAAAAAGTACTTAATACTGCTTGGTTAGAACATTTCATCATAAACTTAAGGTCATTCTTAAAGCTTCTAAATACGACATTCAGAACATTAATATAGCAGCAAACAACTATTTGCTATGTAAAGATATAGTGGAGTAATGGCATCCTGATCAGAGAATGAAGTCACACTCCCTCTGTGTGTGTTGTGATCTGAGCTTCTCTGTTCTTTGTTTGAAACTGGGACGGCAGCGCGTGCATGTTAGTGCATGTGAGCGACAGCGTCCTTATTTGACGACCTGGGAAGGCGAGTCATCTCCAACCCCCCCAACCAGAAACATCATCATCATCGTAAAGCACACTTCATTCAAACTCTACAGAAACAAAATAAAACTCACCAAAACCGTCTATAAATAGTCTATAAATAAATAGTAATAGTAAATACTCAACTTGAGCAAAAGATTTGCCCGTATCGCGGGGCTTTGCCGAGTGTTGTGTGGGGAGTACCGGGCGGAACGGACCAGCGGGGAGACAGAGCCACTCCTCGCCGACAGACAGCTGCTGAGCGCTGGGGAGCTTTGGAGGAGAGAGCCGAGGGCAGAGCTTTTGTGAGGAATAAACAGCCTACCCGGATTCTGCTCTGTTTATTTTTTAATTTTTTGGGATTAAAAAGTGGATTTATCTTCACTCTCACTTCTCAACCTGTCTGCAGCAGTGAGCCGGGAGGTGCCGACCTCCACTGTGGGGTGTTCAAATGTAATTAGTCTCTCTTCATCCATATTGACTGCTGACTGGGGGGGAAGTGTACAGAGGAGAGGGAAAAAAGAAGGGAGACTGCAGGAAAATAACAGAAATAACCTCTGGTCTCTTGTGAGTGCTGAGTTTAGTCAGAGGCTGAAGTGAACACAAACACACAGACACACACCCTCAGACATAGCCGGCGCCTGCTGTTGCCCGCTAGGAGCTATTTCGTCGATCTGCCGAGTGACCTAAATCCATATAATGTAATTATTAACTTTCTAGCTATCCTGCTAACGCTAGCTATCTAAAACATCCAGTAAAATATGCTTTAGGTAGCTAAAGTTTGATGGTTTCAATTGAATGCGAATGCCTTCAGCTGAACGCTCCCAGGTTGTCAAATATCAACGCTTTGTCACGTCCCTCGGCATCTGATGCCGAGGCACCCTTTAGCGTTAGCTGTATATGACGCATCAGGCTTTCAGCTAACTCCAATGCAAATGAGAACGGGTTGGGGAAGGTGTACATAGTATTGATTTGTTTTAGTCTGAGATGCTGGTGCTCTGCTGTGACAACTTGTGGCAGTGAATCAGTGAATGTCGTGTGTGTGTATATATATGTGTGTGTGTGTGTGTGTGTGTGTGTGTGTATATATATATATATATATATATATATATATATATATCCTTTAAGGTTTCCCAGCCTATGAAGACATACATTGCCATAGTATATTCTACCTGTTGCAGCAGCAATAAGTAATCCAAGACATGTAAGCCTTTATAGGTGAACAAGGAACTGCTATGGGAGAGTGTACTGTAGTTTGTAATGGACAGAAACAGATCACATCAAGACTGAGAAGAACTGTACATCACCATGCTAAATACTGGAAAGAAAAGGTACCACTTTGTCGTTTACTTTTTTGGCTCAACAGAAATGTCCTTTTCTGAACTTGCTTGCCTTGCTCGACAACTGGGTGGTAGTAGCTCAGTCCATGTGGGAACCAGAGGGTCACTTGTTCAAGCCCAGCACAGACCACAGTATGGAGTGTGAACTGGTAGCTGTAGAGGTGCCGGGTGGCAGATCTTGAGCAAGGCACCAACTGCTCGAGGGCGCTCTTGCACGGCAGCCCCATTGTGTTTCTGGCCTAGAAGTGTGTAATTCAAGAGTGAAAAAATCAATTTTCACCAAGGGGATTAATAAAGAAATTCTTCTTCTTACGGGGTATTAAACAGGAAAGAGGCCCATGTTATCATTATTTTGTTTGATGGGATGCAAATTATCATTCAACACATAGAATCACAGGGGTCAGACAATTCATTAGAGCTGGCTGTGATAAAGCAGTAGAGGTGCATCCTCATATCACACACACAAAGCTCTCTACCATGCCGAGGAGGAGCACTGAGTCCTTATTTAATCCTGGGCAGCCCCGCAGGATGATGCAGAGGACAACCTGTTATGCAATACACAGAGTGCTACTGCAGCAGAAATGTCCATTACACACAGCACACTTTACTGCATGTACACTCACAGTGGTCAGACAATGCCACAAGCAATAACATGGACATTATTGCACAATTACATTCAGAAATGCAACAGCAGGCCAGGAAATTTGTGTTTGGCCTAAACAGCCACACACAAACACACATATACAGTGCTCAGCCAGTGATGCAGTTGCACTTGTTCAATGTCCACACATACAGTCGCCTATGCTGCCCAAAGGGCCAACACGTACACAACACAGACAGGCACAGCCATAGGACACAACAAAAATTAAACTTCCCTGAAAGATCTGTTGCTGAGAGCATACTGTTTACATATGTAGAGGGGGTGTTACTTTGCTGCCTGGAATTAAAACCTCACATTCTTGCTGAAACTGAGTAATAACTGGTTGAAAATTGAAAACCTTCAAGAGGAAGGCATTAACTTTCATAGCCTTAACTAAAAAAAACTTGACAGATTCGTGTCAACCTGGTCCCCAGCTATAAAACACAAACACCGACGTCACCTTTCCTCGAAATATGATAATTTGCTGTATTGGGCAGGAGGTGCCGCCAAACTCCATTCGATACTAGCCTATATGGTAGAACACAGCTAATTTAAGCTACTCTACAAACTTAGAGCGTCTTTGATTCATCATGCTGTCACCACAATAAAGTAGCACTTTTTGCGATGAAATCTTCATTTTTACAATTGGTTTTTGCCTGCTACAGTGCCACGGAGGGCAATATCAAGCAACATTTTAAAATTGAGATTTTGCTTTTTGTATCATACGTATGCCGAATTTGGCATAGGAGACTTTCGACTTCAAAAAAGTGTTCAGTCAGTTTTGAGGTACAGTACCTACCTCTGCCGGTAACCGACCCAACATGACGCCGTTAACGTACATTTTTAATGGAGTTTGTCCTCACCTACCTTTGGACAAAACGGCATATTTCAGGCTGGTTAACCACTCGTCGTTACACGAGGACAGCTCGGGTAACAAAGAGTGTACAGTCACTCATGCACAAAAATGTAAGTAATAGCCTGATGTTGAGTAACAATAATAAGGGGCTAAACTGTCACTTACCGTCGTAACCCTGTGTGGTTGTGGTTGTCCGCAGCTTTCACCTGGATACACCCCGACCACAGCATGAATGTATTAATATCAGATTTCTAACGCAGATTCTCCAAATTCCAACAAAGATCATTTTAGGTCGAACGTGCAATGATCCAACAGACTAATTCCTTTTTAGACGATCAACAATTGCTGCAGTCCTCGCGTCTGATGAGCTGAGTCACGAAGGATATATATCTACATAATTACGTATTTTTATTTATTTTGTTTCATTTGGAGGATGGAGGCTAAACTAAATTTTACTGCAGATGTAGGCTACACAGCACAGATCACCCTACCTGCCTAACACTGTAACACTGTCATCTAGTGGCCAAATGAAGACTGACAAGTGGAGATTCTGTGTATTTTCGTCCTGACTCCACTCAATCACAGTGTACCAAAGGTCCATTTAAACAACTTACACCGGAGCAATGTGACTGATGTGTGATATTGTAACGGTCTGACAGTAGCAGTGTAGCCTACAACTGAGACACTCTCTCGGTATAACAGTTTCGTGTTAAAATGGTGTATCAGTTAACACTGTAACAGTGTTATAATGGGAGAACGTAGCAGTCTCACTGTCTCACTAATTGTAAGTAGCCTACTTGTTGTAACAATATTACGGTGTAACAGAGTGCAAGTGTTCAGTTTAGTGCAACTTTGTCATGTTACATGGTTCAGCCATTTCCAAATTAGAAATACAGAAATATAAATGATGAAAGTGAAGTACAGCAATTAAACAAATATCAGATAACTAAAAACATACATTATAAATATAAACACATTAAAAGAAGATAGAACATGAGTGAATGAAAGAATGAAAATAAAGATTTTATGGAACATAGATTCTAACGGAATTAAAAATACAATTACATTGCACTTAATATTGCTGTAGAAAGTGTAACTGAAACAACAAGCAACAACTGTTATCAGGTATCCGTCTGCTAACCACCTGTTGGATAGAAGTTACAGTTCAAGCATCGTTACGCACAAATGTTGGAAAGCACGTAGCTTTAGCTATGTAGCCTAACATTGCTCTATGTAAAGTGCTTTCGAGAACAATAAAGACATGTAAACAAAGACAAACAACAACAACAATCAAGTCATAATTTCTAAAATTCAGTGACAGTTTGTATGAACTCACACTGTTGTTCAAAGTCTCCCTTCCTATCCTATTTTCTTCAGCCATGTGTTGATATATGGCATGTTTGTACACACTTGAGTGTTTCACTCTGCAGTGCGACTTCCACTTGCTCTGCCTGATTGCTGTGCAATACACATAGGCTACTAATGAGAAGATACTGTAGCCAGATTCTGAGCCTGTCTACGTATACACTTGACGATGTTAATAAACTTGATTAATAAGCACAATGATAAAGCCTCACTGCCAATACAGTAAAAAGAAAGTAAAAATATATAAGTGACAAACATAACTCCACGTGTGTACCAACATGACACAAAAGTAGCCTACACAATATGACACAATTGATTACACAAGTTAGTGTATAAGTTGTGATATATATGGAAAATGAAATGATAAAATCAAGATTCTGATAAAACTCCTCATTCATGGATGGATCACTGAAGGTCTGAAGAGCAATTAGTGGGCGGAGGTGGAGTTATATAATAGCTAATACTGATAAATACAACGCAGAGATAGAAGAAAAAAACACAACACAAGCTTGTAAGACAGACGGGAGATGGTGGAATTTGCGCACGCGCAGTTGCGGGTGATCCTTGGAGCGCACAAGCACGCTCTTGGCACGCACAGTGAACCAGTATCAAGTTAGCGAAAATGGATGATAACGCTCAGTCATAATTTTCAAAATAAAGCAGAGCTTTTAAATTGGTGCAGGACAATACCTTTTTTAAAAATGTCAACGAGCGAGCAATCGAACATTTGGGAAAAATGGGGATGCAGAAATGCTATGTACTGTATACTCGGTGGAAAATAACTAAGTACATTTTTCCAAGTACTGTATTTAAGTACAATTTTGAAGTACTTGTACTTTACTTAAGTATTTCCATTTTATATTACTTTATAGCCTACTTTTACTCCATTTCAGAGATATTATGCTTTTTTACTTAACTACATTTATTTGATCAATCCAGTCACTACAGATTCAGATTATTTATACAAAATATTATCATTATAATATATTATAGATTAAGCTACCCAGCATTATATCAGTAGTTGTAATCAGTTCCACCTTTACCAGCTGCAACATTAAAGTGATGAATGCCTCAATAATAAAAAAAGATAATATCCTGAAATGGGCCATTCTGTATAATGAGTACTTTAAGTATATTGTGATGCTAAGACTTGTGTACTTTTACTTCAGTTCTATACAGTGGTATACTACTTTTACTTAAGTACAAGATCTTCCACCTTTGTCTATCAGATGGGAGTGCCACTATACGGTTAAAGCCTGAGAACGTTTTTTGTCGTAATATGAAAATACTGGGATTTATTTTGAAAGGTCCCACCGGAGGCCGTGCGCTTTATTATCATTAAAATGACAGTGGTGTAGTACGCAGTATCAGCGTCACTATCTATCGGAGGCAGAGACAGATGGAGTTCGGGCATCGTTAACGACAAGCAATGGTAGCATAGAATCATTTCCCTTCCTGTCTAACCGAACAAACCTGGGCTACAGAGGGACGGAAGCAATGGAAAATATTCCAGGGCAGATCTGTGATAGCAGCCTCGGAGAATATAGCTCATTTGCTGACGTGAAACAGGGAATATAACCGCTGACGGTAAAACCACAAAGCACGACCTACTCTTTCTTCATCTCCACCATTTTGGTTGTCAGTGATGGAGCACATCCGGACGCCCAAGGTAACAACACTCGGCATTTCAGCAACACCAGTGACTTGGTTCTCCCTGTGCTTCGTCTTTGTTTCTTCTCTGCTGGTGTGCCCATTCGTGTAACTTTTTTCTCCCATGACACGCTAGGTCCTTCTTCCCTTTCTATCTCTATCTCATCTCTCTCTGCCTCCGTTACACTGCACAGTGTTGATCAGTTTATATCAGGCATCCCAAAACTGACGTCAAACTTTTATGAGGCAGCCTGCAGGAAGACCTCCTTTGATCACACTGAAATCAGGCACCATGCTAGCAGCACATTTTGTGGCGACGTGGACTTAAAACTCCTTGTGTCCAGGCAGTGTAGGCCAGTTTATCTTCTGCTTAACAAATTCCACCGTATTCACAGAAAACAATATCTGTGAAGCTAAGGTCACACCTGGCACATGTGGCTGTTGTGATGCCCATGTTCCCCTGCTGCCATAGACATTCAATTATTTTTTATTACTTATGGAACATGTATATATGTGTGTATATATATGTGTGTATATATGTAGTATAGTCGAGATATTCTGCCCTTACACATCTGCCCAACTATGACGTAACATTATGCTGATATCCACGATTTCCCTCCTGTCTGCCAACCTGGCAAAGGCACACAGGCCTCATATGGACCCCATCCTCCTCATTACCGCATCATTATGGTCTGATGGTGTTTATAAAGGATATCAATTAGTTAACGGGGCATAGTATGCAGAATCTGTAATGGTATGCATAACAGAGGCATTTATGTTTGTTGTTCCATACAAATACACATTAAAAAAAAAACAACATTAGCTACTGAATGAACCTGATTTTCAGACACTTTAATTTGAGCTCAGTGAACATGGCAGTCTGCTGAGTCATGCCAGGGGATACTGTAAGCTGTTATTACAGTTAAATAATCTTGTTTGTGGTGCTGTGTTCATGTATGTGTCTTGGTGAGTGAAGGAACATGCCAAATATTACCAACTATTTGTCATGTTTGATCTGCATATTTGTCCATCTCTGATATTTCGCGTGTGTGCCTCTGATAGGTGGAAAATGTGCGTCTCCTGGACCGGTCGTCAGGCCAGAGAAAGGCCAGCATTGGGACTCTCTACCTTTCTGCCACGCACACCATCTTTGTAGAGAACAACCCTGAGACACGCAAGGAGACATGGGTAAGCTGGAAGCAGTTTGCTGCACCTGTGAGCTGTGAGCACTAATTTTAAATACTTGATCCATGTCATAGTCCAGGTGGATACATTTAATTAATAGTATTAATAAAATGGAGGCTGCATTTCTCTTTGTCCATCATCACACCACTGCCTGCTTGAGATCTCAGAAGTGAATACTGGCTTTCTTCCTTACTTTGTTGACTCATACCCCAGTCTTATTCTCAATTGGCTGTTCCTACGCAACTGAATAACCTGCTTTCAAATATGCCTCAATCCATACATCCACCAAGAAACATAATATCGGCCTATTTCTAGATATAGTGGTGAATTTTATTTTTATTATAAAGAACAGAAAAAATAATACTTTTTCTACATTTTTTAATGTGCACCAACAGCAGCCTCCTCTGAGGCTGTAAAGCAGATACCATAGACAACTAGAAAATTGCATTTCCTGCAGAAAATGTGGGTGAATGCTGACAGTTGAAATTAATTTGCACAACACTACTGAAAGTTCAGGAGTCTGAAATGAAATGCCTGAAAAATCTTGAAGCTCAAATGCATTGCATTGCATTGCTGAACAACCTGAAAGCTGAACTGCATTAACTAAGGAAGCTAAGAGCTGAAATACCTTGCTATAAAAGTTGGAAGCTTAGCTGTAATACTGTCAAAGCTGCATTCACTTCTATTGTAATAAGTTGTTGAAAAAAGCTTAATATTTTAAAAAGCATAAATGGTAGAAAAAGATGTAATAGAAGCATACATGTCCTTAAAGACATTGACATTTGAATGTCTTATGTAGCTTAGTCATAATCTGGGATGCTTTCATTTCATTCTCTTTCGTGGCGCCTATGGTGATAATCAGTAATCACTTCAGTTTCAAGTTTCATCATCTGCAGTCATCAATCTTTTCTTTGTTTGTTCGGCCATAGTAACCGTTTACTCGCAACACTAGCAGAGACCAGAAAAAACAGTACACTGCTTCATGGCATCCAGTAAGTTCCTGTTACCATCTGGGGGCTTTTATTTTGAAAACCCAGCCTTGTCCATGACCTCCACTTGTCCATGACATCCAGTACGAGCTCCTTTTACCTGCTTGGGACTCAGTATGTGTGTGTGTGTGTGTGTGTGTGTTTTTTAGTGAAAGTCCCCATAATGATAGGAAAAACAGCTGTGTGTTAGTATGCGTGTGTCTCTCAGTACACGTCCCCACAAAGACAGAAAAAACAGTTTGTGTGTGTGTTTGTGTGTTATATGTGTGTGTGTGCGTGTGTGAGGCATAGCAGTAGTAGTAGTAGTAGTAGTAGTAGTAAAGGCTGTGGTGGTAGTAGTAGTAGTAGTAGTAGTAGTAGTAGTAGTAGTAATAAAGGCTGTAGTAGTAGTAGTAGTAGTAGTAGTAGTAGTAATAAAGGCTGTAGTAGTAGTAGTAGTAGTAGTATAGGCTGTAGTAGTAGTATAGGCTGTAGTAGTAGTGGTATAGGCTGTAGTAGTAGTAGTAGTAGTAGTACTAATAGTAGTAGTATAGGCTGTAGTAGTAGTGGTATAGGCTGTAGTAGTAGTACTAGTAGTAGTAGTATAGGCTGTAGTAGTAGTAATAATAGGCTGTAATAGTAGTAGTGTATGGAAAGCCGTTTGAGCATTAATTCGATATCATTGATCTCAACGGCAAAAGTGCCCACTAGTTAACTAGTAGACCATAAAATCAGCCCACTAGTTTAATAGTGGGCTACAATTTGCCATACTAGTAAACTAGTTGCAGCCAAAAATGCCAACTAGTAAACTAGTAAGGCCCAAAATGTCCACTAGTTAACTAGTAAGAGCCAAAATGTCCACTAGTGCAACTAGTTGCACAAAATTCTAATGAGGAGGTGGGGAAGAAGCATATATCGAGGCTTCCTATTGGCTCCCCAGCAAGAGTTTCACCCAGCCAAAATTTAACCCTAAAAAGCCTGATGAGCTTTCACTGTTGTTAAAATAAAAGCCCACAGCTGTGGTGATGGTTAAAACTTTTTTAAACGCAACTTTTGTTGACAAGAAACCACGTAGAAATAATATACTATATTATTGCAGTCTGAGATACACCCCCCTGTATGAAAGGTGTTATATAAATAAAGTGTTTAAAAGTTATTATTATAATTATACTCTGTTTTGATATGAAGAATCAGCCACGGCTATTGGTGGAACTGGAAATGTGCTGCTAAAATAACTCTCTTATGTCTTAAAAGAATGCTGCTGAATAGTTTAGCTCATCACAATTCAGAGCAGGCGCTTAAAGGCTTTACAGCACACAGTTTGAACACTGACCAATCAAAAGTCACAGTTTTTTTTACTTTTGATTGGTCAGTAGGATTGGGACTTGGTACTAATAGCACTAGTGCACTAGTAGTAGTAGTAGCACTAGTGCCACTGGTCGAGCTAGTTCCACTAGTAGAACTAGTGGCACTAGTAGTACTAGTAGCACTGGTACTACTAGTGGACCATGAATGGAGGCGTACAAGGAAGTGGCCTGCTTTAAAATGATTGGTTGAAGTTTTGGGCAAAATGAAGCTGGCTTGCTCATTGGTTAAGGAAATATTTCACAGGAAGTTCAAACGCAAACATGGCGGATGCCGTCCTGAGACGTATTAGAAGACTGTGCACTGTAATTGAATGAGCATATCATCAAGGATGTGCAGGTCAAAGCAAAGTGCACTTTATCGACATCTCTATTGCTAATTTGAGAAGAGTTGAAGACCGTATTAGCGCCGAGACTGTGCGGGATATAGTTCAGAGTCTCACAGATCTCAGATCTGTCATCGCCGCGGCCCCAGCTTCCAATGTCGGTTTCCGGGCAGCACGTCGTTTGCATTCAGGTAGGTAATAATATAATTTCACTGTTTCGGTTTGTCAGATATGGACTTTTTAAATTTTTATTTTATAGTAGAAAGGGATAGCAAAATGAAAAGCGTCCTTTATCCCAACGTGTGCAAAGTAATGTTATTTGTTATTTGATTTATAGGCCTAAAAACCACCTGTTCAGCTGGATTTATTTCCGCCCTGATGTCAGTAAAGTTGAAGTCGCCTTAATTTAAATTTAGATTTAAAGACATTCGGTGACTCAATAGTTGTCCACGTTTAAAAAGTGTATTGGGTAAGCCTGTTTAAAAACTTGTAATATACAAATCTTTATTGATGAACAAAGTTTCCGTATTAATTCCCATTAATAAAAGTACCACACACACACACACACACACACACACACATGCGGTCATTTATTCATTTTATTTCTCATTTGAAATCATAGCCCTTGATACAAATGGCTTGAGGGAAATAGCAGCTTGTGGGTCAGAAGATGTGAGTTGATCAGAACTTTGAAAATGACAGCTACTGGGATTTGGAACATGAAAGTCTATGTAGGTCTTCACCCCGCCATCCAGTTACACCACAAGGTGTAAATTCATGTGACTGCTCTGATTTCAGCTATCAGAATACACCTTGGTCCTATAATCTGATATTATTATTATATTATTTTTAGGCCTACTGGTGTTTCGGAAGACAGGAAATGTGGAATAATTCAAATATGTGTGGCAGAGGAAGGTGGTGTGTCAAACCAACTGTTTTCTTTGTACTTTTATGCTTTATGACATGTTGAATGAAATTAGCCTATTATTATAGTTATTCAAGTATTGATATTCCTTAATTGTTTTATTTCCATACTTTAGGAAGGCGGGGGAGACCAGCCCTTGACATCACAAGGGAGCAAATTGAGCTGCTTCACAGTGAGAGCCATGGCAAAGATTTTGGGCTGTTCCTCCTCATACCTGCGTAAAAAAAATGAAGTCTTTTCAGATTTCACCAAGAAAAAGATTCACTCTCATTAGTGATGCAAACCTAGAGGAGCACGTCAGGAGACTCCACAGCCAGTTTCCCAGATCAGGCTCAGAAGTAAGCATACCACAACATTATTTTCTTGTAGGTGTTACGTATATCCTTTTGATACCAAATGTTTTTTATCTTAATTGTCTTGAATTATGAACTTCTTTCAGATGATGAGAGCGTACCTGCAGGGGGGATTGTAGTACCAAGAAGAAGAGTTCGAGAGACCCTTAACCGCATTGATCCAGCTGCTGCAGCCCAGAGATGGAGCCAGACTGTGCCTAGGAGAAAATACTATGTGCCATTTCCTAATAGTTTGTGGCACATAGATGGCCATATGCGTCTCATTCAGTAATCAGGGGTCAGCTCTTGTATTCCTATGTACTGGTGGGAGTATTAGGGAGCCATATTGGATGTGTGTAGTGCAGACTCTGTTTCACTCAGAGGTGGAAGAAGTACTCAGATCTTCTACTTCTGTAAACGTAGTAATACCACAGTGTAAACATACTTTGTTACAAGCAAAAGTCCTGAATTCAAATTCAAAGTACAAAAGTATTAGCATCAGAATGTACTTACAGTACCAAAAGTAAAAGTATTCATTATGCAGAATGGTCCATTTCAGAATAATATACATTATATCATTGGATTATAATTATTGATGCATTAATATCTTCATAGTTGATTATATTTTGTAATAATATTCTGCATCTGCAAACTAACAACTAATGTTGTCAGACAATTGGAGTAGAGTAAAAATTACAGTATTTCCCCCTGAGATGTAGTGGAGTAGAAGTATAAAGTTGCATAAAATGGAAATAGCAGGTTGTGCACTACTTCTACATGCTTTTCTATTCATTTGAAGATGAACAAATATTGAATCCTGAAGATAACACTCAGAAAATGGCACTGCAAGTAGTTTATAAGCCAGAAATCCAAAACCGACTTGAGTTATTCAGACGTGCTTGGAACAAACACAGAATCAGATCAGCAAACAACCGTACACCAACACAAATTTGGAGGGCATGCTAGCCAACAGTGAGCAGGACTCGACAGCTATCAACAACGTCTTTGGAGATGACCCTTACAGCCAAGAAAATCTGGAAGCTGGCTTGGCAAGACATGGCATACAGCTCACCCAGTTACAAGCAAACAGTGAAGACCTTGAACGAGCTGTGATTGTGTCACAACCACTCAATCACCTCAGCTCTGAACAACAGCAGGAGCTTCAAAATGCAATGGATGGAACAACAGACTTAAAGGACAGGTATCTGGTGTGTGCTGGAGCGATTCAAAACATGCTTCAAAGAAGATGATATACCTACTGTGCCAACAGCAACTGATGTTTTAGAAACAAAAACACACAAACCTTCTGACATTACCATGTGGAAACATCCATAATGTGAACATGGTTTCTATCTGACATTACCATGGGAAACACGCATAATGTGAACATGGTTTCTATCTGACATTACCATGGGGAAACATCTATAATGTGAACATGGTTTCTTCGGTTCAGACAGAGCAAACTGACTGGGACTATCTGCTAATCAAATCTTCTCACGATACTGGTACTGTAACCCTGCCTGACATGGACTACACCTTTCCAAATCCCACAGAGTCTCTTATGGCCTGGAAAAGCATTTGATGCAGTTCGTCTTCCTGTGTGACGCCTCTTGGCAGGTACAAGCACATGGCACAGGTCGATGCGTAGGGAAAACGACGCTGGCCTGCCTCCTGTTCGTAGAAGTCGATGCAGGGCTTCCTGGGAAAGCCCAGGGCAGGAACTTCATCTGCTCCAGTGACGAAAATCAGAAGTTCTTCGAATCTTAGTTCAGTCCCTTTGTCTGCCAGGGAAAAAGTACATCAAAGTAACGTTTGCATTCATTTCTAAAATAACTTTACAAGATGGGGACTCTACGTATTTCATGCCAGCCAATTATCCAGAATTTATGTTTGTAAACATGACTGGCTTTAGAGTACACTTTTGAGACAAAATGTACGTTTGATGACATCAGAATTTGTATGTGCTCCTTGTTCTGATGGCTTTGGCTACATTGGTGTAAGATAATTTGCAGTTTCATAAATTGCTTAAACGTCCCACAATAACACTTTGAGTATTTGCCTTCTGTCACAGTACATTTTAAGTGGATCTTGTTGTTTGTGTAGAGCGTAATTGAATTATTAAGATTTCATAATTACTGCTCCAAACTTTCCATAAAGGAATTAAATGTACCTTCAATCATGTTAAGAACCATCTCCCAGCTGTAGATGGTGTCCTCCTCTGCCTCGCGATGGTTGGTTCCTCTCCTGCTGTAATTGTAGCTGAAGATGTCCTTAAAGGCTGCCTTTGACAGAGGTTCCTGCATGTTGGTGAACAAAGGCAGGAAGGCAATTCAGTTGTCCTTGATCAGGTCCCACAGCTTCCCGAACGTATTCATTCCATCTGTGAACTGGTGTATCATCTTGGCCATTCTATAAAGCGACAGAGATAAAACATTTACATTAGCGTGCAGGAGTTTGGAATCACTGATATTGTTTTAAATTGAATTGTTTTTGTATTTTGGGAAAGACTGAATAACTGGATCAAGAATTATAATGATAATGTCAGAGATTACTATTACTGTAAGAAATCACTGTTTCTTCATGATATGTTTACAACGGCTTGCCAGTTTCAGCGGCCATGACCAGGACAGAAGGAGAAGAGAAAGCCCAGACGCACACCTGCACGAGAGGACGAGTACATCTGTCTCTCGTTTGACAAACAAGAAACTAATAATCTTCAGCTGGCAGCTTCTCTTTCTGTCCTGGTCATTTGTAACATTATCAGTATTATTATTTTTGATCAATTTCACGCTACATTGGGGAATAAAAGTATCAACCTCTGTCCCAAACATAAATAACATTTCTCAGTGATTCCAAAGTCTTGAATGTTAGCGTATCTCAGTTCTTTTTGCAAGTATTTCTACATTTGTGAATAAAATCTACCAACCACTAAACACAGATTCGGTTTGACATATTTCATATTTACATTAATATTTTCAAGCTAATAATGTAGTAGCATAGTAAATCATCAGCATAACATACAGTAAATTCATGTTTTTATATTGACAGTTTTTGTTGTAGTTACAACCGGAAAGCTTTTTTCATTTGTGTATGTGTTCACCTGAGAAAGATGTAGTGCTTCACCACGTAGGCATAGATTTTGGGTACCTCTTCAACTGTGGCAGTAAATACACCTGGGACGCCGCACTCAGCTATCCAGTCCCCCAAGTCTTGCTGGAGTGCAGTCAGGTCCCCTGCACTCTTGCACTGTAGGACCTTGCAGAGAAATCTGAGTGAGACCAATGTAGCTGGAGTCCCACTTTGAGCAATTATTTGTCCTGCTCAGACTTAGTAGAAATGAAATGCTGTTTAAGAACGTAAAGAACTGTTTAAGAACTGTTTTATGAACATGGTAATTATGAAGCACCCTTTCCACTTTGCTTTGCACATCTGGGTCAGGCAGCACATGCCAGTCAAACTGCTCCAGTGGCGGCTCCTGGCCGCACATCAGCTGGAAGAGGCAGGGATCCAGGGCTTTGATACACGGACCTCTGTGTGCAATCGACCAAGCGATAAGTTTGCCGCCTTTGAAATATTTACGCTGGTCAAATGCCGCTTGGTTATAACTAAGAAAAACCTGGCCAGCCTTTCCCTCGAAAATGCCAAGAGAGGTCTGTACCTCTATCATCAAGAGTCTAGAATAAATCAACAGAAAAGAGAAATACAACAATTTGTATTACTGTGCAGTTCACCTGAAAACATTTGTTATAAAACATTTCTTAAATGACTTGAGGTATTCAGACCTGAAAAACTCTCGCTTTGGTCCCCCCATATAATCTGCATCTTCTCCTACAAACTCAATGTGTGGTGAATGGGTCCAACAGAAACTGACTCTGGAGATTGCTTTAATGGCACTCTCCACAAGCTTTCTCCTCCTGACACAAATGGTGGATACCAGGCCATCAGAAAGGTGATCCTCTTGAAAAGTTCTCAAGATGGTGGCAAGATCCACTTCTTCCTAAAGTAGATCAAATGTATAGTACATCACAGTACATCAGAAATGACAAGGCAAAAGGGGTTGGTCACTTTGTGGGACTGGGCATCTTTGGAGTATATGAAATGCATAGTCATTAACATTTCCTGAAAATATCCCAGTATTTTTTAGGGAAAAATAAAATAAAACCTAACGATAGAGAGTTGTCACTTTCAAAAGGAACTGCAAGATTGTCGTCCTCTTTCCCATCCTCAGAATCATCAATGGCAAAGTCATTGACGGGAGTCCTAAAAAAAATCTGATTTCTTTAAGTGTCAGTGTTACATATTCAGGCCTTTCAAAAGCTCATTTCAAACTCGTTTGACCCCAAACCTTTTTGCTCAATACTGGTATTGTACTGGGATTAATCTACTGGTGTATTCTGATATTATTCTCTGTCAAATCTATGTAATAGATGAGTATTGAGACTGTTCATCAGTGTAAACTGCAGTGCACACGTGGTTCCTGTTTGTAAACCTATGAAATACCTGTTTAGTGGTTCCACACGTGACCTTCTGTAAAAGATCTTGAAAGTACAAAGGTTGCATGAAATGATAATGTGTAAATATATATCAATAAATTCAAAACATACTTGATAGTACATATGACAAAAATACTCTACTATCGTCATGTAAAGATTTACCTCTGGGGTCCCAGCATTCAGCCACTGTCCAGGATCCAAACTTGTCTCCTGTTGATTGTCAAGAGTTACCATTTACATCCAACTGTGTTTTCCTGAGGTTCGCTTTGAAAATTGAAAGGATGACTTTTTAACTAGGATTATTCAACATTAAGATTACTATTTACTTCAGTCTGAATTATCAAAAGTACATTCACAATGTATTATTGTTTTGCAATAACTTACGAGCGATGCGTTCAAGTCTGCCCTCGGTGAGCTTCCGTCAGTGTCCATCGTTGAAGAGACGGACATGGCATTAAGGGGAGGGGACTGGGAACTTGCATGAGAATTAAGGTTAGATGTGACCAATGGCATGTTCAAAGGTACTGTAGGAGCAGGGGGTGTGACCTGGGAGACAACGGGTGAGGCCGGAGGTGTCATGGTCGATGGTGCGGGGGATTGGGATGGACCTACTGAAGTGGCTTGGGGGCCAGTGAGCGAGGCTGCAGGTCTGAGGTCTGTCGATGAAGCAATGGGTGTGGCCGTCAGTGTATTGGACGATGAAGAAGCAGGTAGAGACTGTGAAAGTGTCTCAGGTCCAGCTGGTGGAGCTGTTTCTGGTAGGGCAGGAGTCCTTTCACGTCCTGAGATCTTGATGGACAAAACA
Organism: Oplegnathus fasciatus; assembly: GCA_003416845.1. Taxonomy (NCBI): domain Eukaryota; kingdom Metazoa; phylum Chordata; class Actinopteri; order Centrarchiformes; family Oplegnathidae; genus Oplegnathus; species Oplegnathus fasciatus. Next base: position 1,029,743 of record NTHP01000164.1, read on the forward strand.
AACTGCCTGATTGATAACTATTATCAATGTGCTAATATTCAAACAGAGTCTTGGCCCAAAACAACAACGAAAACTCACCTCTGATGGCAGTGTAATATTCGTGTGGGGAATAATATAAACCCTGCTTTTACCAACTGCTGTCCTCAGCTCCTTCAGTGTATTTGCCTGTATTTTACTCAGAACCCTGGACTTGTCAGCTCTTGCAAGATGAAATCCAAGTACATTTAGGCTAACCGTGGGAAAGCTTTGGCAGATGTAATTATTAAACTCTGGGAGAGTCCAAGAAAGCTGTGCGTAACTTCTAGGTGAGCCAGCCCCTCTCAAATCATGACTCGGGACCCCTGGAAAATAATCAAACAAAAATGTTGTCAATATGATATCAATATATTGACTCGATCATTTATTTCGTCCCACTAGCTATTCACTTTGATTCAAAGCTTGATTGTGCCTTTATAGGCCATGAACAACATACAGTGCTGTATGTGTTATGTATTGAGCACATGATGTCAATATTTGTGCTATATGCACACTGGCTACCTCATGATGAAAGTTGATTTTGGGATTATTTGGACGTTTGCTTGACCAGATTAGTCAGGGCAAGTCCTGCTCACTAAACCTGTAAAATAATTGGGATTAGAATGAAATCATGTGACTTTGGAGTATTGGTGGTCCAAGGGATTACCCTGCCCTCTTATGAATTTCAAACACCAAATAAATGGCATTTAAAGATGCCAGACTGCAATTAGTAATATTTAATGTAAGTAGGCTGATGTAAAATGAAGCCCAATTTATACTATGATATGCATTTTGATGCAGTTCAGTCTTGCTGCCAAAATGGTTGTCTTATATTGTTTTCCACATTGGCCATACCGATAGAAATAAACTTCATATCCAACACTTGCAAATCAACAGTAATGGTGATGGGTGTGCATTTTCTACGTAAATAAATACATAAAAACTCAGGTGCATGCTCACATTCAAAACCAACACAGTGTGTACCTTACCTAAGCCTATTTGGGTTGGTTTCCAGCATTCTGAAGCAGGTGGAAGGACAACTTGATCAGCATTTGGCAACAGGAAGAGCTTCACTCTCCAAATTCCAGTTGTCTTATGTGCAGGCGCTGTTTCTGTACAATAACAGAATGTAGCTTATTACATATTGTTAAACAGCTGTGCCAGTAGCACCTCCAGCAAATTACTATTTTTAATTTCACTGTTACTTCACTGAGTACAGTGAAGAGTACAGAGACAGTTATATTTCATAACTGCTCAAATCTTTTCAGACCAGCCCTCTGACATCAAGACCGGTCCCCCTTGAATCACTGTGTAATCAAGTTATCATATTCATGAGGTGATTAGCATGTGGGGAGCTCCTCCAAAGCTCAGTCAATTACTGCATAAAAGGCATATTGTAAAGAAAACATTTAAATATTGTCATGAGAATATCTGATCAACATTCTTACAGTAACTGCATTAGTAGCCTACTAAAGCTGCCACATTGACTTTTCTCCTAACTTATCGTTACTTTCTGTAGCCACCCAGCAGCCACCTCCTGTATTTTCTTTTTTATTACAGCTACACAAATGTTCAAGCAGACAACAAAACAAATAAAAATGTCAAACACACGTTAGTTAAACGTTAGTTAAAATATAAATGTCCGTCATAATAATTGTTGGCAGAGTAAATATAACACCTAATGGCTGCTAGCTCTTCTTCGCCTCTGAAACGAGTTTCTTGTGGCTCTCAGTGTGTTGTCTTCATCCCTCTGTGAGGCCAGTTCCCATCTCGCTACATCAAGCACATCGCAAACTCGAGTCATAACGGTATTAAAATCCCTTTCTGTGGCAGCTTGATCTGAAGTCTGGCTCATGACACCGGGAGCACCTTATAGGTGCTGTGCTGAGTCCCGCCCGCCGATCAGTGCGTGCACGTGGCGGGAGCGCGCTCAGATAAAGCGACACCTGCTGGACACTGTAATGATTTCTACAGTAACGTACAGTTTAAACACGATATGATCCTCTTAGTGGGGTTCATCAATGATCATAAATGATCTGACGTCTACACTTTATGAACGTTTACAGTCATCATTGTTTTAGGAAACGCTTCAGATTACAGCCCGCAATGTACAGCGTGATTACTCTGGTGTACTAACGGTGTCCCAGTACAGTATGGACCAATACATATATGTAGCTACTGGGGAACAAGATGTCAGGTTAGTGAGGAGGTAACAATTCAGATCTGACAAAGAACTTCTACTGTAGTTATTATTGAACCACTGGGTACCTGTTGTATTATTACAGAGTATGTCTGACCTACAGCAATAATCTTGACGTTTGGGAGAATTGATATTGTAGTTATTATTGAACCACTGGGTCCCTGTTCTATTAGGCTACTGTTACAGAGGACAGTGTGTCTATAAAACTCAGAAGACATCTGAATAAAATCCAATCCAAATTCCAGTAGTTTTTCCCCAGAAGCAGTCCTTGTTGTATAAAGTGACTTCCGGTTAGCCAAAGTGTCACTGCTGTGTGCCTCATTGTAAAACCAACAAACGATGGCAGCGGTCTGGGTATCATCGGATAATCTGTAATTCATTTGTAATTTCAAAACAAAAAAATGTTCATCTGTTATTTGTTTCAAAACCAAAAAGTTAAATTCTTTTAAATTCCATAACTTTCCAGATTTTCCATGCCCCGTGTGAACCCTGGTAAAATCCATAAACACAGTCATTTTATTCATAAACTTTACATTGTTGAAGTGGAGCAGTAATGACAGATTTAAAATGTAGTGTGTAGCAGTTAGGCCTGTAGTTACTGCTCGTGTTGACCACAACATAAAGGTGAGACCACAACCAGTTTGAAAAGAAAGAGCAAAAATGTTTATTTTGAGAAGAACAAACATGAAACCAGCCCAATGAGGCTGTCACAGCCTAGTCCTGGTCTAAAATGACACAGTACATAAATATGTCTAATGATATATGTATAGAAATACCTGGGTATTTATGTCAGCGTGGAAAACTTGGGAAAACCACCTCTAATAGTTTGTATTAGGCTGTTTGAGAGACGTCCTCATTAACCCAGTGCGGTGATTATGTTGTTTAAAGTAGAGACCAACACAGCTACAGTAACATGACAGATGGACCTATCAAAGCAGTGTCTGCTGGGAAATCTTGTCAGTCAAAGTAAATGACTGGTGATCTACATCACTTACCTTGTCACCATCGCTGTCGATTTCTGAGTTGTCCAGACTGAACCCATCACAATGACAATGTTATTTCTATATAGAATGAGCACATATCTGTCCTGTTTGTATCAAGCATGTGTAATAATGAGTATGACATCCTGTATAAAACTAAACATTTTAACCACCAGAAAGAAAGATGCAACCGATAGTAGGCTGTGATTAGAGCCAGTCTTTCATCAGCCTCTGTGTGGAAAAACCTGCATTTGAAAGAAAAGAATTGATCTCGTTGAATCATAAAAGCCAAAGTTCAACCAGATACTACTATTGCTTTAAAGAGTATTTACAATAAAAACAAATAGGTAGGTGATGTGAGAGGGTGGCACTGCAGCCAGTGTCTGAAACCCCTCTGTGATGGCTGGGTGGGGGGAGAGGGTGTCACTGCAGCTAGCGTCCATTGGCACCATCAGTCATGCTATAAGAGATTTAAGGAGAGCAAAGAGAAAAGGACATAAGAAATGACACTGAAGACAACTATGAATTCAAATTCAGTGTCAGACGGTTGAAAGATTTTTCTTTGTGAGGGCCAACACTTCCGCTGGAGCTACAAGGGTGCAAAAACTGTACCTGTCACCAGGTGGGAGATGAGAGTGAGAATATCACTTCAGATGTCAGAAAAGTCAAAGTAAAACCAATATTTTACTGCTATAGTTGTGGGGACCAGCCCCTGTTGCTCGGCAGATTTGGTGACAAACGCTTGTTTTCCTCTCATAGTAGCCAAACAGTAGACATTGTATGGCCAGCATTTTGCAGACCGTTCTTTATGTCCCTTGTGTCTGCGAACATCACCTTAATTTCCCAGTTAACTAAGCCAACTCAGCATCATACAGTGTTGTTAATAGGAGTTCTTGATGTTTTATTTCTCCAGTTTAAACTCACTCACTTATCAGTAAAGTTATATAACACTATTTAGAATATGGTTGACATCAGGGATGCAACAATTATTTTCATTATCGATTAATCTGCAGATTATTGGATCAGTCAATTGATCAATTGTTTGTCTCTAACATGTCAGAAAAGAGTGAGCTGTACAATTTCCCACAGTCCAAAAGTCTTCAGTTTACTATCACGTATGATATTATTGATTATTCAATTATCCAAATAGTTGCCGATTAGATTTCTATCTATGGACTCATCTCATTCATGGACTAATTGTTGCAGCTTTGACATTCATACATTCATCCAGAGTGCTAATGTCAATAACTGATCCGAGATCAATCAGAAATAATATTAAATATCACTCAGAGAATAAATGTGACCTCACTTTGTCCAACTGTCTTTCACCCACCACATTTTGGCGAATTGTTGCTACAAATTCACCTCAAATACAAGTTAAAATTAGAATCAAAACATTAATTTGTGTACATATTTGACAGCTAACCCATAATTAATAATTAATAATTACAATAACTGAGGCTGACAGACTGTTCCCTTTAAAGCTAGCTTGGTTCGGAGGTTAGCTAAACGGTTCCACACAGGCTCAATGCACCTGAGGGCTAACCAGACATGAAATATGCCTTACCTGGATCAGCTGTAGTGTATTCTCATGTTCTTTGTGGTTCTTCACCGTGATTTCCTCTTCATATCTCTTCGTATCTCTTCGTGTCTCTTCGTGATGCTCTCGGTCTCTGCAGCGTCGAAGACTAAACACTGACATTTAGTCTCTGCAGTGTGTTGCTGACGACACATTCAGGGCCCCAAGGAGACTACACAACTATGGGTCTTCATTTTGGAGGGAAATTTAATTAAATGTTTCAGCTCGAAAATACTACTCATGAAATGAATCACTGGAAATCACTAACCCAAATAGAGTTTTTACTTAACTCTTTCATTCAGTGTAGAAAACTGTAGCATCACAGATAATAACATAAAATGTCTTCAGATTATCAGTCTTACAGGTCAGAGAAAGCCTTGAATGACTCAGAAGGAGCTAAAATTGTTGTTTGGTCAGCAGTCCTCCATGTTAGAATAATACATGTTCAGGACCAGAAAAGTTGTAATTCCCATATCCCTTGAATGCAGCACGGGCTCCTGAGAAAAGTTTGCAGGTCCAGACTCTCTCCCCCTCCCCTACCTCACCTCACCTCACCTGACCGTGACCTTTCAGACAACACAACTTTACACTTTATTTTATGCTATTTATTGCTAATAAAGATTACTACATGTCGTGTGTGTGTATATTTATTATAAATATATATATATATATATATATTGTATTTTTTTTATTTTATATATATATATACATGTAGAGAGAGAGAGAGAGAGAGAGAGATTATTGAAGAGATTCTGATACTGTGGTTTTGATATTTTAGCTCTGTCACCTCATTTGCTGGACTACCAGATCTTTGAATGAGAGGAGCTGATATTCAAGTTCATTTGGAGACAGTTAGGGTTAGGGTTAGGGTTTGTTGCTTGTTAAGCTCCTTCCCCTCCCCCACTTGTTTCCCTCCATTTCTCTCTCTCTCCTTCTCACCATGGATACCTCTGATGCTGCTTCAGATCTGCTGTATCCCTTCCATGCATATAGTTAGTTAGTTATTAACGATTCATATCTATTTTACTAACCTGGAAAGACAAAATCATATCATATGAACATTCAGAACTTAAAGGATTTTAACTTAAGTGAAATATTGGCATTATTGGAATATTGAAAATATTATTACAATCTGTGACAACAGATCCCTTATACTGATTAATCAGTCTTTGTCCCCATCAGATATGCTTTCTTAACATGCTGCCATAACATACAGGCCCATATTGTCCTGGCTCAGTGCTCAACAATACAATAACAGCAGTTTCACATAGAGTGGTGACTAAATAAATTCTCAAAAGTGTGGTGGTGAGATCAGTCCAGTAGGAATAAGCATTGATATAGTTCAGCAGTGGTTATTTTCCTGGAGAATTGATCCAAACCAATCTCAAGTGCACGTACAGTCTTGTGACTGACTAGCTTTTGAAATCTGAAGGCCCTAAGGAAGGCCGGTTCAACCAGGAAGGCCGGTTCAACCAATTCCTCCTTCATACCATCTTGGTATGTAGGCCCCAAAACCCCGGCTCAATCTGACTGTGAGGAGAGATTACTATCAGCTGGTAATTCCAATAAACAGGCAGAAAAGTTACAGGAGTGTACGGTAGTGTAATCATGTGACCGTGCATGATGCTCTTCCCTGCTTACTGTATTCCAGCACAGTAATTTGGGATTAAGTATGATTACACAATCATATCATATAATATTCTGGGGCTCACTGTTGTAGCTGATGGTATCATACTACTGTATGTAAACTATAATCTGCTGACTTTGCTGTTACTACTGACACTATGTCACTTTGCCTGAGACGGTGTTGCACTCAGTTCATGTACTACACTAGTTGTGGGTGCTGCTATTGCCTGTACGTTAGAGTATTGAGTTAACTGCTCTTGAATAGGTTCTATTTGATTCTATTCTTATTTCTTTTAAATGCTTATAATTTATCTTTATCTTTTAGACTATTCTGTTTACCTGTACTTTTATCTGATTTTGTGTAATAATACAATAGGTACCTAATAGTTCACTTATAGTATAAATTCTGTCCAAGTTCCCCCCAAGCGTCCAGATTAATGCTGTAGGTCTGACATACCCTGTAATAATACAATAGGTACCCAGTAGTTAAATAATAACTACAGTAAAAGTTCTTTGGAAGAACTTTTACTGTTAAAAGTAAACTAGTAAGCTGCAACATGAAGCCACTAGTAAACTAGTTGCGATTCCTCAGGCCAACATGTTCAACTAGTGCGCAATATGCAAATGAGGCAGGCGGGGCAATGACCAAATCCTGAGTCCTGTATGGCTGGCTTTTTTTTTTCAACTGGAGAGCCAATAGGAAGCCTCAAAATTGATTATTTCCCACCCCCTCATTAGCATTATGTGCATGTAGTTGCACTAGTGGACATTTTGGCTCTTACTAGTTTACTAAACATAGCACAAAAATTAAGGAAATTTGTGTTTGGTAGATTATTTCTTTGTTGTAACAATGCTTCTTGGCAATAAATCTTACACCATTGGAAAGCCTGTTTATTTCCCTTTTAAATGATGCCACATTTATAAGGAACATGCATTTGTGGGATGAGCAGCAGAGCTGAGTATGTGGGTTGCGCCCATGACAAATTTGCCAAATCTTCCCTGCCATTGTCAAACAGCTTATTCTGCCATTGACTCCTGTTTGGTGTTGTTTGGTGGATTGGATGATTGAAGTCTAAAGAATTACTAGTGCAACTAGTGGACTAGTTTACTAGTAGGGCAAATTGTAATAAACTAGTGGGCTGATTTTATGGTCTACTAGTTAACTAGTGGGCGTTTTTGCCATCTGATATCAATGATGTCGAATTAATGCTCAAACGGCTTTCCATGGTAGTGGTATAGGCTGTAGTAGTAGTAGTAGTAGTAGTAGTAGTAGTTGTATAGGCTGTAGTAGTAGTAGTAGTAGTAGTAGTAAAGGCTGTAATAGAAGTAATAGTAGTTAAGGCTGTGGTAGTAGTGGTAGTAGTTGTCGTAGTAGTAGCAGTAATATAGGTAGTAGCAGTAGCAGAAGTAGTAGTAATAAATAGTATGTAGTAGTGTGAGACAGGTATGTTTGAGATGTGAATTGAACCTGAAACAGCTCAAGGTTTGAATTTATTAACAGTTAAAAAGGAGAGAGAGAGGTCCAACTGCCAACAATAGCTTAACATCAAGCCATCAATCAGAACAGAGGAGATTTAATCAGCCGATCAACATCAGCTGTGTGTTCCTGTATCTATTGTATGGGCCTGAAACTGCTTACCGCAGTCATTGTGTGAGAGAGAGGGAGACCTGTGAAAGTTCCTCTCAAAGAAGACACCAACATTCAAAAACTGTAGGTCAGATCGGTGAAATGACCTCACTTTGTCTGATTTTACAGCTGCCCTCCACTCTAGCGCCGAACATTCCACCACATACACACTCATTATACACCCAGAAAAGGACTGAAAAAAGCATAGAACCAAAACTATGATATTTCAAAAACTGTAAAAGATTTCAAAAAGCTTAATACAAGTTTAATAGTTGAAAGTCTTGTGACCCATTTAAAGTTTAAATGGAGTCTGTAGCTGAAAGTATGGGGAAGGAGTAGCATTTCAAAGTGGAGTAGGTTGAGGAGGATTTGAAGATTCTTCCCATCGACTTGCATGGTAAAAAATTGCTGAAAAAAGCTTAGCCTAATATTTTAAAAAGTATAAAAGGTTGAAAATAGCCGAATAAGCACCCATGTCCTTAAAGAGCTGAACATTTTGATATTTGAATGGTTTCTGTAGCTGAAAGTATGCAGAAGTAGTAGCCGACAAAACATACAGAAGACAGAATAATAACTAGAAAATTGCATTTCCTGCAGAAAATGCGTGTGAATGCTGACAGCTGAAATAATTTTGAAAGCATTGCTGAAATGTGAAATCAGTTGCCTGAAAAATCTGAAAACTCAAATGCATTGACTGCACTGCTGAAAAACCTGGAAGCCGAAATGTAAAATTGGCAGAATTCTTACTAAAGAAGCTGAGAGCTGAAATAAATTCCTAGAAAAGCTGGAAGCTAAACTGCAGTACTTTAAAAGCTGGAAGTTGACAGGAATTTCCTGAAAAGACTGAAAGAAGAAATGCTTTGTGTTGATATCACACAGATAAACTGAATTGCTTAACACTTTGGAACAGAAATTGCATTGGCCTAAAGAGTTGAGAGTTTCAAAGCATTGCTGAAAATGCAGAAATGTGAAATAAATTGCCAGAATTAGAAACTGAACTGCATTACCTAAAGAAGCTAAGAGCTGAAATACATTGCCAGAAAAGCTGGAAGCTCAACTGTAATAGTGCCAATGGTTTTCACTTCTGTTGTAATGAAGTGTTGAAAAAAGCACAATATTTTAAAAAGTATAAATGGTAGAAAAAAATTGAATAGAAACATACATGTCCTTAAAGAGGCAGTTTTAACATTTGAATGGTTTCTGTAGCTTAAAATATGCAGAAGCAGTAGTCGACCGAAAAACATATGGAAGAGGAATAGGCTAAATTACAAAGCATTGCTGAAAATGTAGAAATATTCAATGAATTACTTATTTTGAAATTCCAGCCTTGTCCATGGCCCCCCAGTAAGCTCATGTTACCATGAGGGGTCTTTTATCTTGAAAATCCAGCCATGTCCGTGAGCCGCCAGTAAGCTCCTGTTACCATCTGGGGCTTTTATTTTGAAAATCCAGCCTTGTTTGTAGCCACCTGGTAAGCTCCTGTTACCAATCTGTGGGCTTTTATTTTGAAAACCAGGCTTCCATCATAATGCCCATTGTGAGCTCCTGTTACCTGGTTGTGGCTCAGTATGTGTATGTGTCCCCACAAAAATAGAAAAAACACTTTGTGTGTGTTTGTTTGTGTGATTTCTCCCATTATGAAAAAAATGTTGAAAAAAGCTTAAATTTTAAAAAGTATAAAAGGTAGAAAATAGCTGAATCATTGCATAAAGAGCTGAACATTTTGATATTTGTATGGTTTCTGTAGCTAAATGGATGCAGAAGTAGTAGAACTTCAAAATGGAGTTTGTTGAAGAGGAGAGAGAGAGAGGGAGAGAGAGAGACAGGCCGAGAGAGAGAGAGAAAGACAGACAGACAGACAGACAGAAAGAGACAGAAGGACAGACACATCATCATCGTCATATCCTTTATTTAACCATGTAAAAGTCTATTTGAGATTAAAATCTCTTTTCCAAGAATGACCTGGCCAAGAGAGCAGCATAAACATTGTTGCAACAATAAACAAAAAAGCTATACAAACAGACATATACAACTGTCACACACTACAAACGAGTGAACACAGTGTCCAGTTAATATGAAATAAGATCAAGGGCAAAAAACAGTCATGATGCGGAAACAGGTACAATTTCTAAAAAAGATTTCCGTGAGAGTTTAGTAGCAATCACACTGACCAAGAGTACTATTTTCCCGATCCTTTAAAATGGACTTAAATTCCCCCATAGTAATCAGGTCTGACAATTTCAGGTCCTTCTGTACATTATTCCATGAAGAATGAGCAGGGTATTTAAAAACTTTTTTGCCTAATTCTGTTCTAGCTCTAGGGACCACCATCTGTAGAATATTGTGAGAGTGCAGACCATATTGATTTTGGTTTTTACACATGTATGTGCACAGATAAGACGGAACCATACTTCCAGCATTCACACCAATAAAGAAACACAACAATAGTGTGTGTGCTGAAACAGCATTCACACTAATAAAGAGTGAGAAGAACAATACCGTGAATGCTAAAGAAACACTAAATACTGCTTCTCCATCTGTAGTGAATGGGGGACCTGATTTAGTGTAGACACACTTCTGTTTGCTAGGCTGAATTGAATGTAGATAATTCTTTAGACAACATCCTACAGACATGCAGACAGATTTGCAACTGCAAGTGAATGTCAATATGAAGACATGTTGTGACAGAAATATGATCTGCAGAGAAGCATTTATTTGGATAGCGACACACAGAAATATCAACATAGTTTCTCCAAGCAAGATGTCAAAAATACTTGTTTCAATTATGTGAATAACAGTTGAATGAAACTTAGAGATTTGAGAATATAATTTCTCTGATATTTTCATCCTTGGACTATTGAAGAAAGGCTGGATATGGAATGCAGTGTAGCTGTAGGCAACATCAAGCAGTGTTCAAATAGTTGTGCAAGTTACTGCCAAAAATGTTCTAATCCAAATTTAGGAAATGTTTTTGTTTATGACTTATATAGAAAATATCTTTGACATGAGATCATTATTCTTAAGAAAATCATTTTAAGTACATATGCTAAATCCAGTACAAAAGAAGAAAGAACATAAAAGTTGTGGTGTGAGTTTATTGAAGCATGCCAGCACACTGGTGAACTTACAGACACAGAGCGGATCTGAGCCGGTGAGCTGACCCGGAGCAATGGGATGGGAACACATTTATACAGTAAACCAAGGCAGTGATCAGGCCGTATGTAAATAGTAGTGAACAAAAGGTAAGGAAGGCAGTGATCAGACAGAACGCAATCAAAATGGAAACAAAAGGCAGGTGGNCATTTGCATTGAGACCTGTAGGGGGCACACAGTTGACAGGATCAAAGGGTCAAATTAGAAGGGGGGAGGGGGACAGGAGGCAGGAAGGACACACAATTGGCATATGGCAAGATCAAGGCTGGAAGCTGCTCCAGACATCACTTGATCAGCCAGTCTGCACTGCCCAAATGTGTATTTCTTCATCACAGGGCAGTGGGAAGTTGGCCATTTTTGAGCTTCACTAGGGTTTGAATCAAGCAGAGTGAAATCTTCATCTGGATTGTTCATAGTTTTTTAATGATAATCTTCCCAGTCTTTTGAAAGAGCCAGTATAAACTCATCACTGTTAGGACTGTGTGAGTGCTGAGTTGCCAGACATATGAAAGAAAGATGCCACCCTTCCCTCCTTTCGAATCTCCTGCAGAAGGTGGTGGAGGACACTGCCCCATCACTCTGGACCTGACTAGATAAAACAGGCATACAGGGGTGTAGGATTCCTCACAACAGGCACCGACCATGTCTACTGGATTAGCAGGAACAAAGAAGACAGATTCCAATAAGCTTATGTAAAAAAAAAAAAACATCTGCTCAAGGAACCGTCTACTTCTTCTTCTCCATCTTCACTGCACGGCATTAACTTCCTGTGAGAAAAGCCCAGGACCTTCCCCATAAACTGATGTTGACATTCCTTCCTGAATGTTGTAGATCACAAGACAGATTACACGATGATGTGACACGTGTTGATGCTAGTTTGGTTTTTTTATAATGCTGATTGATATCACTGACTTCTGTACTTGTAGTTAAAAGCCTAATTAATTAGCTGTGTGTGTTTTTATGTGTGCTTTGTTAGTGTGCACCTGTGTAGGTTGGGTAAAGAATGTCCCCTGTGGATAATAGGGCTGTGCAATATGACCAAAATCTCATATCCCAATATAGGTCATTTCATATCCAGATAACAATACATGTCCCAATATAGCACATTTGTATTTGTTTAAGTACCGGAGCACCACCCATGCATGCACGCGCAGGGTTAAGCTGTGGCTCATTACAAAGGTTATGTAACCACTGTTCCTATTGTGGCAAATTTACATACATTAGTCAACTATAACTGACCACACTAGTTAACGTTAGGTAGTCATAGACTGTAGAAAAAATAATTTAATTCACTGTGCCGCTCAAAGGCTACCGGAAGCTACCGGCAACTTTTAAGGTGGAATATTTTCCAATATGACAATATCAATATGACAACTTTGGCTCTCTTGCATGACATATGCTTTAGCACTAATGTTACACGTATGATTTTCTGTAACTTTCTGTAATAAATAGGTTATATAAAATCACCACATGTGGCGGCATAATTTGCAAAGTACATAGTAGCTCCTCGTTTTGTCTCGGCTGGTTGGAGTCCTTCTCCTGTTCGGAATTACCCCGTTCTGTGTCACGCTCACTCTCCTCCATGTTCATTTGTGTTGCCTTCATGCAAATTTCCTGCCTGCATCCGTGCCATGCCAAACACGCAAAGCGCCATCCAAATCACTGTAAAGAGTGTGATTTGCGACACAACGAAATAAACGATAGATGTTTTTCTATTGTCACACAGTATATATCGTCATATCGCACAGCCCTAGTGGATAATAGGACAGATGATGTGTGTGTCTGTGTGTTTCAGGTGTTGCACAGCTTGGTGAGCAGTGTAGAGAGGCCACCCACCATACCTACAGGAAGTCAACTGATCCTGCGTTGTAAGGACTTCCGGGTCTTCCAGATCCTCATTCCGCAGGAGAGAGACTGTTTGGACGTCCACACCTCATTGGTCAGGTTGTCACGACCAGGTGTGTGTATATACTTACGTGTGTAAGTGGTGTGTGTTAGAGTGATTTCATACACACAAAAAATCGTCTGGCAGTGTTAGGGTCGTGAACAAGTGTGTTAGTGTGTTGCTTTTACAGTATGTTAAGTGCATATAAAATACTGATTTAAAATGAGTCTTGGATCCTCTCCTCTCCTCTCCTCTCCTCTCCTCTCCTCTCCTCTCCTCTCCTCTCCTCTCTCAGAGAAGTACAGTGAACTGTACTGCCTGTCCTTTAATCCAAATGTGAACAAAGAGGAGAGAGAAGAGTCGTGGAACTTCATAGACCTCATGGCCGACTACAAGCGGATGGGAGTTCCTAATAACCTGTGGGTTGCTACAGGGGCCAATTGCGAATACAGGGTCAGTCTAATTGTGACTTGTGTGTAAGGTGTGAAAATAAGAGATGGGTATAAAAGTGTTTGTAAGAGGAATAGGACAACCAGTCAGTCGGGGAGTTTGAATTATTTTTTAAGAGATAAGGGGTAATTTTATGCTGGATGCAGTGTTGGGGAAGTTACTTTGAAAGCATAGCTTTGCAAGCTGTCAATTACTTCAGACTGGAAGAAGTTGAACTGCAGCAAAGCTACCCTAGGGAGAAATCTAGTTTGGTTAACTAATGCTACTTAGAAAAAGTAGTTCAAACTACTAAAAAATGATCAAATTGACAATGTACATGTGATACCAAATTATAACAAAATATAATAAAAAAAAAGTCACATGCCAGCAAAAAATGCCACTCAATTGAGTTTATTTCAAAAAGTGCCCACTTGTTCACAGGTCATACGTAAACCAAAAAAATAAAATACACCACTATTCATGGGAAAGTGCAGGATTACTCAGTTAGCCAGGTAACTTCTAAAATAGCAACAACAACTTCTCTGAACATTTGGTAATGAATAGCAATAATCATTACTTATGACTAATTAACACCTAATATATTCAAGTTTAGTTTTACAAATTCAGATTCAAAACATTAAATGGATAAGTGAATGAATGAATATTTTATTTTCATGTCTGGTCATTTACATGACCCATCCCTCATGGGATTATACAGACACAATAACTAACAACAAACCAAACATTCCAGCATGTTAACCCAGCATCATCTAGTAGCACAGTACATAAATATTATCCAAACATAAACCTCCTACAAATAACGCTCCAGGAAAAACAATAAATATACAAATACACAAACACAGTCCCCCGGGCACAAGACACAATACACAGATCCAAACTAGACGAAATATACATCCATTAGTACGAAACCCTGTATATTTGATCCAGTTCATAAACTAATATTCTGTAATAAAATATAAAACAGAGTCTGAGGAATTTATCTGTTGTATGTTACTTTTATCCTCCTTTCCCATGCTTTGGAAAGATATTCAGAAAATGCAAAAACATTACCAAAAAGGTATTCAATTAAAGTTCCATTCTCAATACCTATCAAATCTAAATCAGGAACATGACCTTTTTTTTTTAACAATATTTGTCGTAAATCATGATATAAAGGACAATATAGAACTAATTGAATTTCATTCTCCACCTCATTTAGCTCACAGTTAAAAACGATAGCCAAATATTTTTCACAGGGGAGCTGACAATCCAGCTTCCTGGAATACCCCTGAGACCAAAACCTGTCCTAAACAAAGCAACCCCATCTGGGCTTTTCACAAGGACAAAATTGCAGGGAATGTTATATTTTTGTTGTAAACAAATTTGGATTTTGTATAATAAATAAACACTAACTTGGCTAGCAAAGTCAATGTTAAATTAATATTTAATGTAATTTAGTAATTAAGATTTGTGTTTGACATCTTTGCAGTAGAGAGTGTATTTACTCTTGGCTTGCATAGCTCACAAGAACTGAGCAACGCCCGCCCTTTTGCACATGCAGTACACAAAGGTCAAGTGAGTGGTGGTGGCCGCCTGATGAATGCATTACCTGGGCATGCCTTCACAGCAGTCAGGATGAAAGAAAAAGGGGGCGGGGCTGGTCAAAGGGGGTTCAATTATAGTTGAGAAGCTGTGGTAAAATGAAAACTAAAAAATCATTCCATTCCTTTTATGGCCCAAAATTGTTTGTAGTTGCGGTAGTTAAAGCTACAATGGTAGGATTGAGAAGAGAGTGGACTTAGCTTGAAAATTTGAACGAGTGCAACTTCCAGGTCCTTCCCCTCTTACTCCGGTGTGGTCCAGCTCGACTCCAAAGCCTTCCCCCGATCTAATTATTTCTTTTTAGCTTGCTTTTCTACATCGGTCTTCTTCTGTTTACTTGTCTTTGTCGTGTAAGCTGTAGTTTTCTCATTCCTTGGTTGTTCGGTGGTTGTTTACAAATCCGCCATTGCGTCCGCTCCGAGTTCGCGCATGCGCAGGGGAGGGGAGCGGAGCTGCCCGCAGCGTGAGCAGGAGACGCCGTCAGATACTCCTCCTGCTCTGATTGGTTGTTTTTACTAGGGAGCTGTGGATTCTTGCAAATGGCGTTAGGGGCAGTAGGTGGAGCCAGAGGAGTATGATTTTTTCACAGACTATCTGTCTCATGTATTACTGTCAGGACATAATGACAGTTTTAGCAAATATGACTTTTTATATAAGTTACCAACTACAGCTTTAACTACACAAAAAATGACCAAAAAAAGGAATTTAGCTGCTTGAATCACTATGCAAATATGTATGTAGTTGAACTTACCAGTAAGCTACTGCAAAATGTAGTTAAACTACTAGTTTAATTCACTACTCCCCAACACTGGTTGGATGATAGTGTTAGAGATGAAAGCTACTTGCATAAAACAGGATCAAGATCAAGAGTTAAGATTCAAGATCCTTATTGTCACGTGCACAACAATTATATAGAAGCAGTCGATGGCAATGAAATTCTTCAACCTCAGGCTCCCTCCAACAATGCTCAGAAAAATATGTATAAAGAAAGTCACACAAGTAAAAGGAGAGCCTAAGACATAAGATATAAAATAGTGCAAAAGTTCAAAATATAGGAGTAGAATATAGTATATATAAAATAAAATAGTAAAAATAAACACAATAAGATAGAATATAAAATAGAATATAAATAGAAATATAATACTGTGGAAGCAGGTGTGCAGAAGTGATAAAATTAATTAACAGAATAAACTAATGTAGACAGGTTATGGACAGGATATTAGACAGTCATTGCAATAATAAATATATACACAAATGTAAATATATATATATATATATATATATATATATATATATATATATATATATATCATATTTGTACTCATACTGTGGTGTATGCAGGTATAAACGGTAGTAATAGATATATATGTATATAGATGAACGGAAATGTAAACAGGTAACAGGAATGTACACAGGTAGTAACCAGTAAGTGATAGCAGTGTTTGGGTTAAGTGACATTAGTATTTATAAGGTGCGAGTGAAGTTGAGGAGGAGCTCAAGACACAGCAGCCGTCCTCGGTACCATCTTCTTCTTTAGGAGGGAGCTGAAGTGAAGTTCTACCTCTAGTAAAGCCATTACTCTAATATCCTCGACGGTCTGTAGCTGTCTACCTGTTTGTCTTGTTAAGGGCCGTTTTTTATTCATTTATTTACAGGGACAATGCACATTGAGCAACATCACTGTAAATGTGCCAGTGTTAGCCAAAAGGCTAATTTTCAGCTGTTTGTCCCTTGGCCTGATGTTGAATTAGCCATTAAAGTAGCAATAAAACACACAATATGTAAAAATGAGTACAGGAAGAAGCAAAACATGAACAGCTGATCAGGATAAAAAGCTTCGAGGAGTAAAGCAGCATCATGCAAAGTAGGGCATTTAAAATGCAGGCAATTAATAAAAAAACAATGTTAAGCAGACAGTCAGCACAGGCAGTTAGAACATGACAACATAAAATCACATTACATTACAGAAGACAGAGGTAAAACCAGAAGGGACGCATTCTGACAAACAGAAACAAAAGACCAAACAAATGAGAGCAAGAAAGGCATGCAGTGACTAGGTATGATGGCAGGTCTGGTTGCTTTTTAACCAAGTTTTAAGATTAAATGCAAAGGAATGATACGAGTCAATATTTTGTATGTTTAATGGAAGGATGTTCCAAAACTGAAAAGCTTTTACTGTAAAGGCTGTGTGTCCCAAGGATGTTTTCCTTCTTGAAACCACTATGTCCCTTCTTGTTCTTGATCTGGTTAATATAATCCCAACATTTTTCTGAACGATGAATGTGGTAAATGGGGGATGTGCTAATCTATTAAGAATTTTGTATATTAAACAAGCATTGTGAAATGTAATAATATTTCCCCAGCAAAGGAGACCATATCTAGGAAGTATATTACAGTGATGGTGGCTTTTAGGTTTATTATCCAGGACCTTGAGCACTTGTTTATATACAGATTGTACAGGCTTCATTATTGTGTCAGTGGTAAGAGACCAACTGGTTCGTAGAAGTAAATCTTAGTAGCTTCAGGTATTTCCGAATAAATCTAAAATTGT